>PVLA01012328.1:0-45381 GCA_004027455.1 Hydrochoerus hydrochaeris | reverse complement strand
TTTTGATGAGTTTTCCTTTATAGGTAATCTGTTTCTTTTCTCTGACCACTTTTAATATTCTGTTCTTGTGATGGATTTCTGGGATCCTGATTATTATATGTCTGGGTGTAGATCTGTTTTGGTTGTAGCTGGCTGGAGTTCTATATGCCTCATTTATCTGAACTTCACTTCTGTTACCTATGTTTGGGAAGTTTTCCTTCATTATTTCTGTGAATAGACTTTTTATTTCATTTGTATTTGTTGTTGCATCTTCATTCACATATTTTATTCTTAGGTTATAAATCCTCTTGTCATCTTCTAGCCTTTGTATCATTGCTTCCTGGTTCCTTGTTATTTTTAAGAGATCCTTCCATTCACGATCATATTTTGCAAGTCTATCTTCAAGTTTTAGTTTCTGTTAAAAGGTTTTGCCAGCTTTCAATGGCTTTTTAAATTTCCTGATATTCTCTTTGGATCTGTTTCATATATTCTAGATTTTGTTTATATTCTTCATCAAAGTCTTCTCTCCTTTCTCTGGGTTTCTCTGTTCTTTCATTTGTGCCTACTTGAGGATTACTCAGGACTTCTTTTATTAATCTTCTTATATCTTGCTTCACCTGAGTTAGAATTTCAGATTTAAATTCAACAATGAGGTCACAGATGTATTTCTTTATTTCTGATGAGGCTGTCTCTGACATTACAGGTTTGCTGCTCTCAACCTCCTCTGCATTTACCTCTGTTGGACTCACTTTCCCTGGTTCTGCTGTTGGGGACCTTTTGCTCTTTCTCTGTCTTGTCATGTTTTTGGCCCCCTTCAGACAGGTGGGTGGTGGAGGTCTCTGGGCCTTTCGTATTGCTTACAGTTTTTCTGCAGTGCACCTGCTAGGGAAGTACCACCCCCCAGTCCACTGCGGATCTGCAAGTTGCACACTGAGAGCTGGCTCTTCCCTCTACACCAGTCAACCAGTTTATGCTTCAACAAGTTTGTGTGTTCCCTGGGGATGCCACTGGCCAGAAAAGCCTCGTCCCTGGCTATTGGGTTTCAACCAGGTGCATGGCCTTGCGCAAGCAGATCCCACCAATCTGCTTTGGACTAGGAGTCATCAGCAGATGCCGCCTCGGGTTTTGATTCAAGCCAGCCCTGCCCAACTCCAAAATGTCGCCCAGCCAGTCCTCCAGTTTGGGGAATCCAGTTCCCATCACTCATCAAAGTTCATGCAGCTCGACTGGCTATTTCCACTCCCTGTCTCAGCGCCGCCTCCAGCCGAGGGTTTGGAGCTCACCAACCCCTGCTCTCGGCAGGGCGCAATCTCAGCTCGATCCTGAGTCACCTGACTTTAAGACGTGCCAGTACAGCAATAGGGGCTTGCCCAGCTCCAGCCCTCTGTCCGTGCTTCTTCTTTCTTTTTTCTTTTTCTTTTTCATCAGTTTCATCTTGGGTTGTGAGAATTCCTCTCCTTTTGTCTGGCTTTCTCCATGTTGCCAGATTCCAGCGTCTGAGTTGTTTTTATTTATTTTTTTTTCCTCAGAGAGGCTCTCTTGTGCCGCCACTCAGTCAGCCATCTTGCAATCTTTATCATAGTATCTTTTGTTAATCGAAATAGCCATTGTTTTTCCTGAACTGGAAGGTAAAGGGGAAGAAAATGATCCCCTCAATTGAAGTACCTTATCCTAGTTAATGGTTTAAGCAGTGACAAAGGTTATTCTCTAGCAACTAAGTTAACTTGATAAATTAAGCAATTTTGGGAGTTATGACTTTTTCCAGGCCCGAAGCCATAATATAGTCAATGCTTTTATAGCATTATTTCCATTTTATTACTATGATACAATTTGAGCTCTGCTAGAAATTTTCTCAAGATATTTGAACATTTAAATGTGGAACATTTAAAAATATTTCTCAGGCTGGGGATGTGGCTCAGTGGTAGAGCTGTTGCCTTGCATACACAAGGCCCTGGTTCAATCTTGAGTACCACACACACACACACATAAGTAAGTTTTTAAAATAAAGCTATTTTTCATGGTGTTTCTTGCACTTTGATCAATTTATTTGTGATTAGGACAACCTGAGTACCAACAAAATAAATACAAAGGAGGGGAAGGAGAAATAAAAGCAATAAAGATGTGTTCCATACATGGACCAACTCCCCACCATGAATGGAATCATTATGTGCTACAAACGTTTACTAATAAAAACTTTAAAAATTAAACAAATACTACTATGAATAAAAGTGTTTTTATGCATGCATTGAGGATTAGAGAGTGTTCAGTATTAGCTCATATCATAGACATTAGCAGAGACCATGCCATACTGTGTAATTGATCTGAAGCTGACCTGACGGGTGGGTGCAGGCAGCTCAGGGAAAGAGTAGCTGCTTCGCCTTTGCAGGGCCCTGACTTTAATGCACAGCACCAAACATAAAACAAAACTTGAATTTCAAAATTTGATTAACTCAATTTAAAAAAATACCTTATATCCAATGTATGTGTGTGATAGCACCACTTACTGAATGAATATTTGGAATGAGAAGGGAAGAGGAGCTATGTATCTTTATACTATAGAGCAAATCACTTAAAATCCATGTATTATACATTATGTATAATCAATGCAAAGAATCTGACCTCTTTGTTCCCATCTAATTTCAGCTCTCTTCTTGTTCTGATTTATGTCACATACAAAGAATTTTAACTATTTCTTTGTTTTACTCTCTCCTTCCTAAATATATCCTCAAGGGTTTCATTCTTTACATCTAAAGCACTTGATGAATGGCAAGTGTAATCCTAAATAAGTCACCCCAGCAGGGACTCAGAGACAGCTGTTAAAATATCCCCCCACATAGACAGTGTCCTTGGATTTATGACTCTCAGCGATTCTGAAATATTCAGTTGGAAAAATGATAAACTGCAAGCATGGAATGTATTCTGGAATAGTGATACTTAGAAACAACATACACATCATACACCATCACACATGGTACCTCTCAATCTTGTTAAAATGCACAGCCTGCATTCGTAGGTCTGGGATAAGTTCTAAAGCTCTCCATTTCCAACAAGCTTCCAGTTGATGTCAGAGTTACAAGCACTTGGACTAAAGCTTGAGCAGCTAGATTTTAGAACAGTCAAATGACCATTATAAGGGAGAAAAGATTTCTTCCCTAGAGCCAAGTACGGTAACACACCTGTAATCCCAGCACTGGGGAGGCTGAGGCACGAAAATTGCTGTGAGTTCAAGCCCAGCCTGAGTACATAGTGAAACTCTGGCCTATGGCTTACCTACATTGAGGGAGTCAGTGTACAAGAGGAGACACACCAAGACTGTGGCTGGAGGTGAATATGAAGATAGCCAGGCCTCAAGATGGAGACGCAATAGCCAAGCCTGCAAGCCTCCCTAAGGATAAACAGCAACTTGAGATTGTCCTGTGATTAGCACCCCCTGTTCCAGTGAGCCCGGATACGCAACAGACACACAGATGGGTGACCAGAACATCCGGACCCACACTCCTCTTTGCAGGAATGCCTTTGTCCTTTGCATGTTATAACCTATAAATAAGCTGCAAATGATGATGCTCACCATACACTCTTGTTATGTGCTTCGCTTCCCTGTGGAATCAGTATTAGCTGAGCAGCAATACTTGCAACCCTATAGGTTGTGTCTGACTCACATTTTACCCACATTGTGGTTTTGCTGCATAAAATGCCACTGGCAAAGAGTCTCAGTGATTGCCCACTTGGGACTCCTCCTGGAAGTCCAGTAGCTATTCTTATATCCAGTAAAATTCTTCTAGCCTCCACCTTTGGTTCTCAACTTCGTTTATTGTTGCTGTGAGACCATGAACTAGGCACATCTGACATCTAACAGGTTGGGAGTGATTTTCTGGTCACATCCTGGGGTACTATATGTGGTCCTTCCTCTGAACTTCTCTGGAGCTTCTTCCCTACTCTGCTTTCTGGCCACCATGAACTGAGCAGCATTGTTCCTCTGCATTCTTCCACTAGGAAGTTTCTGCTTTGGAGCCAGCCAACCAGAGACAGAAACTGTGACCCAAAAAATAAACCTCTCCTCCTCTACGCTGAAGGAGTTAGGTATGTTGTCTGAAGCAAGTACATCTGATTTATTTCACTAACATTATTCATTCATTTACCTTAAAATGCTTCAAGTTTATCCTTCTTTATAAAGATTAAAATAGAAGACAGAGAATAGGAAGCAGGTAGATATTTTTCTAATGGGAAGGGGAACAAGAGGTTGAGGGAGGGAGAGGGAAGGAAAGGAAAAGGGATTTTAAAAAGAGAGTTGAAGAAAGAATGGAACTAGAGCTTTTGCAAATGGGGAGAGGGAAAAGAGTTGGAGTCAGCAGTGAGGGGTGGGAGGACCTAAGGGGCCAAAACAAAGGATTAAGATGTATGACACACATGTACAAACTCCCCACAATAAATGTAATTATTATGTACTGCAAACATGTACTAATTTTTAAAAAGTGACTAAAACAGTCCGTTTCAGGAGAGAAAAGTGGAGGGAATGTAAAAGAGAACTTCTTGCCTCTGCTGTTATTTTAAATGACAAGGTGTCATTTGTGGGGGGGACAGTATGCCCTGAACCCCATCACTATCCATGTACCAATATTGTTTTTTTCACCTAAGAATCACCAGGAAGCTGGGGTGGTGACACATCCTCATAATCCCATCTACTCAAGAGACTGAGGCAGAAGGATAACACGATCAGGGCCAACCTGGACCACATAGCAAAATCCTGTCTCTAAAAAGAGAAAAAGAAAGACTTTAAGAAGAGTTATTAATACAGACAACTAGATCCTTTGGAAGTTCTGATTAGGTACACCATTTTATTTAGAAAGTTCACTGGATAAACCTAAGGTTAATAACCTGTCATTAAGGCTCTTATTGCTTGAACTGTAGACTGCAGTTTAGCAGCACTAGCAGCCTTTTTAGAAACATAGTCTTGGATCCCACTTTGTCTCAATAAATAAGAATTTACATTTTAATTAGACTCTCACCTGATTTGTATCCACATTGAAGACTCAAATATCAGAAAAGCTAATGTCTACTGCTAAGGAAAGAATCCTCAAAACAAACTGAATCTTCCTCATAGGATACATTATTTTGGTCACCTGTTAGTCACTAGGAAGGTACTTTTAGGGGAAAGTGTCTCCATTTCTAGGGGGAAATAGCTGCAACCCCTTTAAATGACTGTTAATGTACCTTCAAAATTAGTTTGTTTATTTGTTTGTTTGTTTGTTTGTTTTGAGCTAACGCTCTACCTCTTTCTTTTCAGGTTACCTTCTATAAACAGTTGCTTCATGTAACACTAAGTGGTCTATTGAGAAGTATTTGTATCTGCCATTTTGAACATATGATATACGACATTGAAACGAGCCTGTTCAAGAATGTGCCCACTTCCGCATAGAATGATGAGTCCTTACTAGATGAATATGGATAAATATCCTCAATAAAAGCCCTTTGCATTATATAAACATCTGTTGATGGGTGTGGAGGATGCTTCCAGGATTTAGCTATCATTTGTGCTGCTGTAAACATTGATTTGCATGCATTACTATAGTATAATGTCTTAAGCCCTTTGGGGAAGAGACCTAGAAGGGGCTAGCTCAGTCAAATGGAATTTGTAATTTCAGTTCTTTGAGAACTATCCATACTGATTTCTATAATGGTTGTACTAGTTTACATTCCTACCAACAATGATGGGGTTTTCTTTTTCACCACAGCCTTGCCAGGATTCATTATTCTTTGATTTCTTTATGACTGTCGTTCTTTCAAGAGTAAGACGAAATCTTGGAGTTTTAATTTGCATTTATCTCATGGCCAGAGATGTTGAACATGTATTTATGTACTCGTTGACCATTTGTACTTATTCCCCTGTGAAGTATCTGTTCATTTCATGTGCCCATTTCTTGGATGAGTCTTAAATTTAGGTGACTTAATTCCTTTTGTGTTCTTTACATATGCTAGATATTAGTCCTCTGTCTCAACAGTAGCTGACAAGACTTTTCCTCATTTTGAAGGCTGTTACTGCACTCTACTAATTGATGCATTTGCTCTCCAGAAGCTTCTTAATCTTGTTACAGCAGGGTGATATAGGAAACGCAAATGGCAGGAGAACTGGAGAGAACCAAGCTTTATTAAACTGGCTCACCCAGAAGAGTTAAGCACTCCAAATTCTGAACCTGGAGCTCTGGGGGAGCAAGGGTTTTATACCTTAGTCTCAAATGGATGGGGATCAAGGGCAAGCTGAGCAGAATTTTACAGAAGTAGAAATTTAGCACCTATTGAGGCTGTAGCAACTCTGTGGCTAAATGATAGAACTAATAGAAGCTGTTGGAACATTGTAGTTACAAAGTAAAACAAAGTGAGAACAAAACATTGTCTGATGGTCAGAGCTTGGGGTTGAGCCCTCTGAGAGAGGAGGGGGGGTCCCAACCTGCTCTATTTTTCTATGTCAGTCTGATACAATCTCTTGTGTTGATTCTTGCTGATACAGCATCTCTTGTGCAATTGAACTTCCCTTTAGAAAATCCTTTCCTACACCTGTGTCTTCAAGCGTTTACCTATTTTAACTTCCAGTAGATTTAATGTTTCTATTTTAATGTTTAGATATTTTATCTATTTTGAGTCTAACTTAGTGCATGGTGAGAGGTTAGGTCCAGTTTCAACCTTCTGCAAACAGATAACCAGTTTTCCCACAACATTTGCTGAGTAGGCTATCTTTCCTCCAACATGTTTTTGGCCATTTTGTCAAAGATCAAATAGCTGAATGTGTCTGGAGAGGTTTCTGTATCCTGCATTGTGTTCCATTGATCTGTGTGTCTGTTTTAAGCAAATATTGTACCTATAGATAGTGCAATACAACTCAGATATAAAGAAGGAAGAATTTGAGACATTTGTAGAAAATGGATGCACCTAAAAATACAATGTTGAGTGAAAAAAAAGACACACAAGTTTAAATGCCTTATGATATCTGTCATTTGAGTAAGGCAAAGTACAAGCAAAGAGAATAATAAAGGATGCATTGAAGGGATGAAAGGGAGGAATCATTTGCAATAAGGAAGGGTTCAAGGGAACAAGGTGATGGGAAGGCAAGGGGTGAAGAGGAGGAATGGGGAAACAAGTGGGATAAAGATACGCCATGTACAGAAACCTAATAACTTCAATCATATGAACACTACATGTCATAACACTTTAGACAGCTAAGTTACGTAGAAATATTATAGGGAGTTAGACAGGGCTAGGCCCTTGAGGGTGTCAATGTAGATGGTGAGTATACATTATA
Organism: Hydrochoerus hydrochaeris; assembly: GCA_004027455.1. Classification (NCBI taxonomy): domain Eukaryota; kingdom Metazoa; phylum Chordata; class Mammalia; order Rodentia; family Hydrochaeridae; genus Hydrochoerus; species Hydrochoerus hydrochaeris. Next base: position 38,108 of record PVLA01012328.1, on the reverse strand, counting down.
GCTGTGGCTAGAGGCACATTTGTTGAAGGCCAGGCCTCAATATGAAGATGAAATGATCAGGTCTATATGCCTCCCCAAGGGATAAACAATAAATTGAAGGTTATACTATATTTAGTATCATCGGATCCAAGAAAGTCTACATAGACCTCAGTCACCCAGGTGGGACCCCCTGATCCATCCCTTCCTAAAAAGGTCCTTGTTCTTTCCATGTACACTTGTTGCGTGACCTGCTTCCCCATTGGATCAATATTACCTAAGGGGCTATACTTGCCATCTTATTGGTTGATTGTAGTTTTGTTCCCACGTTGTACCCATCTTGTGATTTTGCTCTATAAAACTTTGCCTTTGAGAAGTGAGGTTGTTGGTAACTTGCTTTCAGGACCCCTCCTGTCTCTCAGGAGCTCTCTCTCTCTCCACAAAATTTTCCTACTCTTAACCTCTGTTGTTCCTTAGAGTTCATTCTTTGATTTGGGAGAACACAAGTTTGGTATATCTGACATCTAGCAGGTTGGAAGTTACATTTATTCCCCTAGATCATATTCCCCCTAAGTCAATAACATGAATCAAGATTAATAATAGCACGAATGAAAACTGGGATAGGAAAAATAGAGGAGGAGGGGAAAGGTGAAGAGGATTTGAAAAAGAAATCGGCTGTAGTATATACATGTACCCACCCCTACCCCAAGAAGACTGCAAAATGTATATACTGCAAACATGTATTAATTTAATTTTTTTAAAGTTGAAAAAACTCTGTTGTACCAAAAAAAGAAAAGCCCTTTGCTTTCTTGGTTGTAGAAAAACAATTTTTTAAGAGTGTCCACAGGGCTTTCCTTGCTTGCTGAACATTGAAAACCTCTCTTTACTACTACTGATGAGGAAAACAAAACTTTGGGAAACTGAAACTGAAAACAGCTGTCAAACCACACTCTCATTTTGCTTTTCTAACTCAGCCTATGTGCTCCCCTCTAAAATCCATATAATAAAGAAATAACAAGAGATGCTGAGGACTCACACTTTGGGGTGTCTAGCTCCTCTGAGTCCACTATTGTAATCAACTGGTTCCTTGCACTTCTGAGTGCTGCATGCTTCTTCAGTGGTGACAGGTTCATTGCAACATCGTCTCCTGGCTGTGCTATGAGCTTTGCACTCACCAAGCGGTGAACCCATTCCCTTACTGACACAATCAGGAAGGACATGCACGCGTGAAGAGGAAACTCACTTGGCTCTTCCTGAACTATTTAATGCTCTTAAGCCTAAATTCTAAATGAAGCCATTTTGGAAATGAAAACTGTCACGCAGTTGAGGCAATATATATAGTTATAGTTTTTGCAACACAAATACTGTATATCTAAACTTTCAGGCAGCTTTAGATTCAGTGTCACATTCCTTCAGATAACTACAGAAGCTTACTATCAGCTACATTATCTTTTATTTCCTCAAAAAAGATGTATTAATTATTACTGGAGGGTGCTAAGAGACATATATCCTACAAATAAGGCAGTTTCAAACCATATTTTATCTAAACAAAAATATCTAAATAAATGAAAAGGCCTTGAAAGCATGGAAGGCGCTCTCTCTGGAATTCCCTTCACCTGCATAAGTTCACACTGCAAAAGGGACACAATTGCCTTCCACTCTCCCTCTCAAATCCCATTATCTCCCTCAGAAAAAAAGAGTGTAAAATATAATTACAACTGGATGGGCTTTCTTTACAAGATAATATCAGTCCCTTGGGTTTATTCAAATTCCAAAGAGTCTTCACTACCATCCATCCCCCCATAATCAATCATAAGCCCTCAAAATTGTCTGGATTCCCCATTCCCCTCCTCCCCAATAGAAAAAAAATGGTACAAAAGTTAGTGAAAAATGTGAAGTAGACAGATAAGATGTGCTCTCCAGCCTCACTGTTGCTTTCCCACTTTAACAAATTTATATGCCTTTTCTCCTACTTAATTTCTTGTCAGTTTATTTTAGCAAACACTTCGCCCTCATCTTATGAGCTTCTGAGGTGTTGGGGGCACAACATGGAATGAGAAAGTCTTGATAATTAAGGAGCTTATAGGTCTGGGCAGAGAGTATTGACCTATTGTGTGGAGAAAAGGAGATAGAAAAATCTTCAAAGACAATACCATAGTTAGAAGTCTAGAGAGCAGAAGTGAGATCATGAGTAGAATAAATGAGTAGAATAAGTGAAGCAAGAAGTTAGTATAGTGTGGCTAAAACTGGCTAGCAAAGGAGGCATGACAAGATGCTGGAACACATGCGCGTCACGGTTCTCAGAACCCTGCATGTGGAACTTTTGCGAGAATTTGAGCAGGTTTTTGATAGGATGACCTAGCTAGTGTGGAAAATATGAAGAGACAGTTACCCTTAAGTGCTGGCTGTGGTGCCTCTTTATGATAGCCCACCCTACACTTTAAGGTGTATTCTTACTTTTCCCTACCTTTTTACTTGGCCCAAACTTGCTCTGCAAAGCCTTTTCTCCCCTACCCTTCTGTAGTTTTTTTTTTTTTTTGTACTCTTAATAAATATGAAATTTTGCAACAGTTTTCATTTTGTTCATTTTTTCTCCAGGATAGAAAAGACCTAGAAATCACCTCTAAAAGGTGACTCCATCACCATAGAATCTGATAATAGAAGGGCATTACAAATTAACAACAGGAACCACAGCTAAGTTTTGCAATGAACTTGAAATATTTGAAGAATGGTGAGGTCATTTTGGCTGGAGTTTAGGATAAAAGCAAGGGATAAAAAATAGGAGGATGGGGAGGTAGACGGGTCAAATTACACAATTCTTGATGATATTCTATATACCCTTAACACTTTCTGTATAAAAAGTAAGGTCAAGAAATAAATAATAGCTATTAAGCTGAACTTTGAGTGAGCACCGCAGTTTTATGTTTAAGAGGAAGAAATTCTAGGTGGAGCTTGGCAGATTGTCTACAACTGAGTACCTAGAGCACAAATTATGGTTAGCAGGCTGTTGAAGTATTGATGCGGTGCCTGATTTGGGAAGGGTTTTTGAGAATCAGTAGCACATCTTGGCTACCTGAAGAAGCTAAAGGACTCCTGAGTTTGTAGCACAAGAAACTCGGTGGATGGTAATACTGCCAGTTGAGAGAGGAAATTTAGGAAGAAGACCAAGGCAGGGATGGAGATTGGTTCTTGACATGTTCTGATAAAACTGCCTGTGGAGTTTCCAGGGGAAAACAAGAACCCAAATTAGGCTGTGGCTTATAGTCCCAAAGTGTCTACTTATTAATGGCCTTTAAATGCAAATGGGGAGGAGATACTTGTATAGTGGAGAAATCTTTAACCAAAAGATTAGTCAAGTTACATGGCATGCCTTCTGAGACAACATACCCGTAAGCACACAAAAACTATCACTTAAGAACTTCTACAACCAATTCACAAGTGTTTCTAATGAGAAACATTAGGCAATCTTGAACAGAGGGATATGTTACAAAATGTCAGTGCCAGGGCTGGTGATATAACTCAGTGGTCCAGGACTTGTGCGAATGAAGCCCTGTGTTTAATCCTCAGTAATACAAAAACAACCCCCCCCCATGTCAGTACCATTAAAGCCAGGCTGAAAAACTATTCCACTTTTAAAATGATTGAGAAAACATGACAGACCAGGTATAGTAACACATGTCTCTAGTCCCAACACTCTGGAAGGCTGAGACAGGAAGATCACAAGTTCAAATTCAGCTTGGGCAAATTGGTGACAGGGAAACCCTGTTTCAAAATTTCTTTTAAAAGTGATGAAGATGTAGCTCATTGAAAAGGCTCTGGGTTCAATCCTGGATTTAAAGAATGAAAGAAAAGAAAGGAAGGAAGAGATAAAGGAGGGAAGAAGGAAGACAGGACCATAAAATGTAATGTGTTATCCTGCGTGAGGTCAGGGATCAGGCAGAAAAACTGCTATTAAAAACACAACCTGGATTCTACTCCTTCAGCGTAGTGCACCTCGTGGGCTGCAGAGTCTGTGTAGGCCTCATTCAGCAGTGTCTCCTACACATGCGCTTATTTCGCTATACACACAACATCCGGGCACTATGCGACTGGGGTGCCCCTGCAACTTTAACAGAGTCTTCCTGTTTGTCTACAGCAAATCGACCAGCCACTGAAATGTGGCTGAGGCGTTCTAAAATTTCCATACTTCAAAAAACGTGGTTGATTCCCACTCCCTCTCCTTACTTCTAAGTAAGCCTTAAAAACCTTGCCCACCTCTCACATTTGTACAGTTTGTTTTTGGCAATATTAGAAGGAGAGAAAGATGGCCACCAGTGCCAGTGACTTGCTTTGAGCTGATAAGGCACCGCAGTTTTTCTGAGGTGATGAACTGTACCAGGACGTTTGCAACTCAGAGAAGAATAGATTTTTTTCCTGAGATTGTGTTGTAGAAGTCTAAGAAAAACAGACCCACAGACAGTAGAGATTCAATGTGTGATTGAACGCTGTGCTTAAAAGAAGATTCTAGAACAAATGGCAGAGAATGAAGTTTTCTTAAACGTGAGGGGAAACATTTTATGGTTAGGTGAACAGGCCTTGCCATGTTCAAAGCAAAACTTACAAAAATTGTGCAGTACCAGGACAATAATGGATTAAATTCCAAGATAACAAATTGCCATACATTTATTTTCCCAGGAAAAAAAGAACTAAAAAAATATAATAGGACTTTCTTGAGTGCCACACGATAGAGGATTAGAAAAACTGCATGTGTGTGTGTGTGTGTGTGTGTGTGTGTGTGTGTGTATTTTTAAGGAGAAAGCTGTGTATAGCTCAGTAATTCTGTATTAGGTCATACGTGAAAGCCACAAAACTAGTTCTCTATTGTGTAAGAGCTCAGAAGAGTCCACCTTTTGTGAAAATGTTACACATTGTATCTACTACAAATGCCTGAAGGATTCATAAAGAATTTGAAATAGAAGTGCATAGCTGTTTTGAAAGTGTAAAAATCAAATGAGGAAATAAGTCCAAATAACTAGTCTAAACGTGGTTTGAAAGCACTGCAAATGTTAAAAATAATTCAAATCTTATTTAACTGTTTTGTTTTTACATCATTTTTAGAAAAAACAATTGATTTCAATTAGAAATTATTGAGACGGTAAACTTTGGCTACATAGTAGGTAATATTACTATGTTATTAAGTTTTCTAAAAGGGAGTTGTACTGTGCTTACACTAAAGCATGACATCGCTAGTAGAAGATACTGAAGTACCTCTGGGTAACAGGTTATATTGGTGTATTATGAGAATGTGAGAGTGTGAGAGCACAAATGTAGCAAAACAGTAATAAATGGTGAAACTGGTTAAAGGATATAAGGAAGTTCATTATAGTATTTTTGTTTGGCTTGGTTTGGTTTCATTTGGTTTGATTTTTTGAGGCAGGTTCTCCCTAAGTGTTTCAAGCTGGCCTTGAACTCACTGTAGAATCCAGGCTGGTCTCGAACAGCAAACCTCCCACCTCAGCTTCCCATGTGCTGGAATTACATTTGCGCACCACCATGCCCAGCTTCTTTGTAGTATTTTTGTACATCTTCTATACATTTGTGATCATTTCAAAATAAAATGGTGGAGCTTTTGTTTGTTTGTTTTGTGGTCCTGGGGATTGAGCCATCTCCTAAACTACATTCCCAATCCTTTTTTTATTTTTTGTTTTGAGACAGGTTCTCATTAAGTCACCAAGGTACCCAGGCTGAGTTCATCTTGTGATAGTCCTGCCTCAGCCTCTCAGAGTGCCTGGGATTACAGGTGTGTACACCATGCTTGGCTAAATATTTTACAGTATTATTACAAGAACATTAAAGCCTTCATGTAAAAAAAAGAAAGACCCAAGTCTGTCCTCCACTACACATCTGTTATGAGTAATAACTACAAATTACTCTTAGCCACATAAACTTTGATTCAAAAAATAAATACATAAAAATATAGGAGCAGAATGTTACTAATACTGTATATGGCAAGAGTCATTCTCATGAAGTGGTTGGAGCAGAAGCTGGTTTGTGTAGGTTTACAGCACAAGAAAAGAGAAAGTGGTGGTGATAGAAGGATGACTCTTGGCCCACCTAGCAGAGGGATTTCTGAAACACACATAAATTACATGCTTGGTATTGAATTTTCATGGAAAATCAATATTTGTGTTTAGTTGGGCAGATCATATTTATAGGTAAAATAAGTGGTTGAATGTGTTCCTGTATATTTATTTTACGCTGTGACACAAGAGGATGGGCTGCCATTGTTTTATACTGGAAAGTACAATTATTTCCTAGACTAAAGTTACAATTCTGACAGAGCTGTATCACCATGTGATGAAAGACAAGTACCGTACCAGCATCCCAAAGACGCTGTTTGTTTGTTACCAGTGACCAAGATGCTGAATGTCACCAGAGTTTTGCTTCCCTGGAAAGTATTTAGCTCTTGCAGGGCTGGAATGGATTCTTGGGTAGACTAGAGTGACCGCTTTATTGGTTCTGGCCCTTAATGGCTGCCTAATTATACTCTTTACTCGCAGAAGAGAAAGGAAGGGATTGTGTAAACACATTCCTCTTTGCTACTGAAAATTGCACTGTGGCTTCTTCCCAGTTGCTTAGCTAAATGTTAAATGACCTGCTGTATCAAGGAGTGGGAAAAACCAGACCCAAGGGAAGACACAGAGAAGAAATTGATTATCAAGGTAACATGTGGGGGACACGAACTGGGAAGATGCTGGCCAAAGGGTACAAAGTTACAGGGATACAGGATGAGTAAGAAGAGGCTGCACGCACAACAAGAAGATTACAGTTAATAATATTTTGTGGTATTCTGAAAATGTACTGCAAGTAGATTCTTTGCACTTTAATGAGAGGAAAAAAGGAGGAGGGAAAGGTGATAAAAAAGGAAAGTAGGTGAGACAATGCATATGTTAATTTACTTGACTACTAATCCCTTCACTAGGTGTGTGTGTGTGTGTGTGTGTGCATGTTTTATACTTAAATATATACAGTAAAACAATAGGAATGTTTATAGGAACTTAGACTTGTTACTGAAATGCTTTTCAATGTTGAGGAACATTAACAAATATATATCCAAGTCGAGTAACTTAGCAACATGATGATTTTCATTTGTTTGGAATTCCATTAAACTTTTATCCATATAGGCAGATTGGTTCTAAATTGATTAAGATATATATTTTTATACATTTATGCATCTTACACATTTTATGACATTATTTTAGAAACACTTGCCTTTTGTCTCACATATTTCACACAGAATTATTGTCTGTTGTACCTCCATTGCATTAATACATTTTACATATATTTGATCTACTCATTTCCTTATTAAAAGCCAGTGCTACTTTTTGAAATTAAAAATAACTATTTTAAATCTCTTCCTATGTGTAGATTTTTCTTTTCAGTTTTTATATTTCTGTATTCTATAATATACTACTTTCTTTAATGTATACTGAGATACATTTTGCTATAAAGATGGCAGTATTATTTCTCTTTAAAAGTAGTTAAATTTAGGATATATGTTAAACTTTGAAACAGCTTTAGAATTGGAGAAATACAGTAATATCACAATATAAATTTGGAATAGAGGATTTACAGACCCAAAATAAGTTTACAATACTTGATAAGTATATTACAATATCTTTTAACAGGATTTTACCAAGAACATCAGCATGATGGCATGTTGCTGTTTTCCTACAGTTTTTCCAACATATAAGATTTGACCTTTTTTCATTTTAATTGTTTTAATAGATGTAAATTATTCATTATAATTATTTTATTGTTTATTTATTTGGCTAGTCTACTCTTGGTATGTGAGAAAGCTATGGATGGGAAGTGAACAAAAGGCAGAATTTGAGGCTTCTTATAAATTATTCAGGACAAAAGCCTTGATGTTTAACCACTGATACAGAAGAGAAAAAGTAAGAGTTCCTGGCTCTTCCCTTCCTATGCTCCTGGAACTTTTCCTCTGCCATACACAAAACTGGAAGAATTCTGGATGCGATTTTATAAAATCAGGAACTTTTGAAATTAATAAACTCTAAAACATTGCCTGGTTAAACCTCTCACTTTGCATAGGATTAAGTAAAATTCCAGTGAGATTCAAAAAATTCAAAATCTTGCAGCTTGTAAGTGCCAGAGCTGAAATGTAAGAGTCAGATTCCAGACCTTTCTACCGGGCACGCTGCTTCCCTTGTGTAAATTCTGTTTGAGGACTAGCAAAGCATCTACAAGTAGTTGATATTTAGGCTAGGAAATATGAAATGTGGGCTTAGGATATTACTAATTCCCACAAAGTAGATTAGACAAGAAAATTAGTTATGATTTCAGATTTCAGATTGTAGAAGCAAACTTATATCTAAAGATGTACCAAATGAGAAGCACTTATCATAAACTCTGATAACAGGATTATTCAGTGGATTCTGAAAAAGGTGACCTTAGTGTATTAATTCAGACTATAGATGATTGAGCCCCTTGGGGAAGTAAAGCAGTATCATCTTGATATTTTTGTTACTGTAAATTCAGGCTCATTGCTTATTAATGTGTCCACTGCTTCCAGACCAAATAAGCAACTGGATTTTTTTATCTGAAGAATGACATACTGGCCAGTGATATAGCTCAGCAGCACAAGCGCCTGCCTGACAAGCACGAGGTTGTGCATTTGATCCCTGATACCACACACACACACACACACACACACACACACACACACAAATAGCATACTTTTATCCCATCATGTTTATCATTATTTCATTTCTTTCATGATTTTATGTTTCCACAATCATTAGCTTGAGTCTCAGGCTTTATCAGACCGTGGTAATGTTCAATTTCAAATCCAAATTGTTGTGGAATGGACCCAGATCAGTAAAGCTGCAGACAAATGGCTCTCCTTAAATTATCACCCCAACTTTTTCTGAGACCGCCATGGTAATGCCTTACAGGTATTGGGACTGGTAACTATTTTTTCCCTTGCCTTTCACTGAGCATCACTGTCCTCCCCTGGTGACCACTGTTGATATATCCTTACTCTTACTCTGGTCTCCAGTCAAGGTTAGTCCTCAAAATTCCCCATATCTAAACTACCATGAAATCATTCTCTTAACCTTATTTTGAAAGCTCAAGGGAAACAAAACTGAACATAGAGAATAACAGCCAAGAGAAATAGTTATCTTCAGAGTTGACTAGGCCAAATCCAAAATATGAAACCTTATCTCATTCCCAGCAAACCATAATGCCTTGGAGTTGAGGCCCATTGTCCCCTAATTTAGAGAAAGAAGTTTTCCAAGTCATTTCAGTCTGAGCCTGGCTTTGTTCTCCTACCCTGGAATCTCTTTTGTCTCTTCTCTTGGGCCATGGAAAATCCTGTCTCCTCAAAGGATTGATCCGGCCTTCATAGCTTAAACAAGATAACGGCAAAATATGCAGTATATCTTACAATGTTTGGCTTACACACTCTTAAAATGACCCCATTGCTGCGAAAAAAATTGTGCTTCAGTGACAAAATATGCAATGTCTAAAGAACATCCCTCTGGGTTATCGGATTCTGTGGGAGCTGTTTTACAACTTTGTAAATGGTTAATAATTTATAGAAATGCAAAATGCTTACTGTTTATTAACATCAAATTATTTTTTGTCTAATAGAGAGGTAGAAACTTAATCAACCTCCCTCCCCTACTACGGAAAAGCTAATTTCATCTCAATTTACATATTCATTTCACTATTCTCCACCTATATCTGTTCTTTGAGCTAGTTAATATCTTAGCTTTCTCCTCAGTGATGAGTAGAATAAAAGTTTTAACACGTGTCTATTTTTGTATAAGAAAGTCATGATTTTATCATTTAAAGATTGTCTTTTAACACCATATGTGGAATCCTAAAACATGGTTGCATTCCACTACAACAAATCTACTTAAATTCTCTTTCTGTTTTTTTTCCATTAGTATGGGGAATAGAGAAGATGAAACCTGTGGGCACCTTCTCCCAGCATAATATTCACACACACACACACACACACACACACACCCCTCCCAAAAATGCACAGTAAAATAGCCCAAAAATTCACAAAGAAAAATAAATACTCTCTAATGCACTTAAGTCAAAGTTCTGATTATTCATCAGCAGAATATGTACTATCCCAGCTTGAATGTTCTTCAAGAATGTGGAGCATGTGACTTTTATCTGTATCGTGATTTTTCAACCTTGGCACTATTAACATTTTGAGCCAGATACTGTGGAAGCTGCCCTGTGCACTTTAGTTCAGGATGTTTTGCAGCATCTCTGGCCTTTACCCACCAGCTAGATGCAAGTGTGCCCCACCTTCAGACATGACCACCCGAAATAGCTTCAGATGTTACCAGTTGTCACTGGGGGTCAAAATCATTCACTCATCAGCTTTATTAGAGGTCTCTTCAAATAGTTCCTTCCAGAGTTAATGAAAAATCACTCCAAAGCTAAGTGAATGTACACAACAAATACATAACAGCATGGATGGGTCTCAGTGACAATACTGAGTGACCACAGCAAGGTATAGAATGCTTTGCATGGTAGGATTCTGTGAAAATTTTACGAACACAAAATTACAGTATATATTGTTAATATAGATGTGGAGTAGAATCATAAAACCATGAACAGGAAGAATACACATCAATTTAATGAGTTTTATTGCCTTTGGGTAGAGGAAAGAAATTAGGGCAGTTTAAGATTACAAAAGAAAATTCAATTCTTTCTATAATGTTTTGCCTATTTTTAAAAAGAGATGCGAAAGTAAGTGTTGCAAAAGTTACCATGTTTTCATTCCAGCTAGTTCCTATGTAGATATTATGTTACTCTTCAAATTTTACTGGGTTTGGGAGGAAAGAACCATAACAAGATGTGAAAAATATAGCTTAAATTCCACATACTATTCTTTGATGCTGTTATTAATTTTTCAACCATCTGTTGTTTCTTATCATTCATATTGTTGCTTAACTTCATGACGATAGGTAGCTGTGAGTTGGCAGTGTCTTGTAGAGTAATTTTCTGGCTCAGATTCTCATGACAATAATAATATAATGTACTCACCCTTATATTTGTGTAACACTATCTTTTGTCCGTATTCTTACATCTGTTTTCTCACTTAATATTCATGATTTCTCATGCCTTCCATCTTCGTCTCAATTATATTCACATACAAACATATAAAAATGTTTCTGTAAACATTTTTTCATTGACAACTACGCTGTTTGGGTTACCACAGATACTAGCTCTGAGGCATCAGATTCTTGTGCAAGCAAGTTATTTCCCAGATCATCCCTCAAAGTACTGATAGGCAAAGTGACATAAGAATAAGAAGCTAAGAACTGGGTAGTGCAAAGAAGGACAAGGACAAGGAGAAGGAGGAGAAGGAGAAGAGGGTGGGGGTAGAAGGGAATAAGAGAGAAGAAGGAGGGGAAGAAGAAAAAAGAAGAGGAAAAAGAAGAGGAAGCAGTAGCAGCATCAGCTAACAAACAGCATATAACAGAGTTAAGTGTTATCATATTTGAGGGCAATTGAAGTTCAATCTTGCACACTTATTTACACATCATCTTTATGACTCTCATGATAAAAAGGCAGAATTGAATAGCTGCAGTACAAGTCCATGGAACATTTGGTGCAATTCATGAGTGAAGATCATACATTATTATTATTATTATTATTATTATTGGTTTTTTGAGACAAGGTCTCACTGTGTAGTTCAGGCTGGTCTTGAACTCACTATGTAGCCCAGGCTGACCTTGAACTTGAAGCTACCCTCCTACCTCAGTCTCTTGTGTACATGAATATTAAATAAAGACTGACTGTCATTTTTGGCCTGTTGTTATTTCTTTTTATGTGGTCCTAGGGATTCTAGTTTCCTCCAGGTTTTGCACTGAGACACTGAGCTCTAGATCCCCAGGCCTTGTGAGTGTGTGTGTGTGTGTGTGTGTGTGTGTGTGATGGTATTGGGAATTGAATCTAAGGCCTTTGCACTGAGCTATAGCTAGCCCCTATTTATTTATTTATTTATTCATTTATTTATTTATTTTTAATTTTGAGACAGGATCTTGCTAAATTCTCCAGGCTGGAGTCCAATCTGTAATCCTCCTACCTCAGCATCCCAGACAACTGGGATTGCAGGCATGCACCATCATTCCTGACCCCAGTTCTTTTTAATTTTTTTAATTTGAGAACTAGACTTGGAAAGTTGCTAATTTACCCAGTTGGGTTCAAATTTAGGATCCTCCTTCCTTAGCCTCCCAGAATGCTGGAATTGCTACTCAGAATGCAACATGACACTACTCTTAGGTGGGACTTTTTCAGAGTTGGCTGAACCTAAATTGTGTGAACACTGGAATTGATTCATGGTACAATACTAGGCTCAAGGACACTAGAGTTAAGGGTGTAAGTGATACCTACCATAAGTAGACTAAATTAGTTGTAAGGGATAGAAAAGGCTGTGGTCATCCCTTGTTTCTTTTGCTATCTTCTGTCTGCTGTGAACTGTTTCTCCTCTGAGATAACACCCTGCCTTGGAGCCAGTCAATTATGGACTGAAACCTCCACAAACTGTGAGCTAAATAAACTTTTCTCCTTTGTCTTCGGGTGATGGATATTTTGTCTTGGCAATGAGAAAAAGCTACTAAGACACTTGAGGATTGAATCCAAGGCTTTCAGACTGAGCTACATAAAGCCCACCCCCACCTTTTTTTGTAATAGAGATAGGCACTCACGAAGTTGCTAAATTATCCCCACTGGTCTCAAACTTGTGATTCTTCTGTTTCAACTTCCTAGAGAGCTAAGATAATATCCATAAGATCAATAGTGATTTTGTTTCAGATACTAGTGATATTTGTCTTCTCTCTATCTTGATTAATCTGGCTAGGAGATTATTAATTTATCAATCTTTTCATATAAGCAGATTTTGATTTTATTATTTATTTTTTCTAGTTTTAATTTTGTAGACTTTGCTGTGATTTTTACTTATATTTTTCAGCTTACATTCATTTTATATTGTTCTTGTTTTGGGGGTTTTTTTTTGTTTTTTGTCTTTTTGCAACAGGGTTTCACTATGAAGTTTACGCTGGCCTCAAACTCACTTATATTGCTCTTATTTCTTTAGTTTCCTAATGCGAGAGGTTCGATTACTATTAAGTCTTTTTATTCCTTTTTTTTCTTAATGAGATGGAATCTTACTAGGTTGTCCTGGAACTTGCCATGTAGTTCAAGCTGGCTTCAAACTCATGATCCTCCTGCTTTAGCCTTCCAAATGCTGGGATTATAAGCATGTGCTACCATACTCAGCTTTGTTTTTTGCTAGTAATATGCATTCAATAATATTCATTTCCCTATAAGCCTTGCTTTTGCTGGATCCAACAAATTTTGAAAACTTGAGGTTTCATTTTTATTTACCTTAAATGTTTTTAAATTTTTCTTGGAAATTTTTCAATACATATGTTACTCAGGAATTATGTCCATTAAGAATAAGAAAATAATTGTTTTATTTTACTTCCATTTATTCCCTCTCTAATGCTCTCCCCCCACCCATTATATCTGTTTTGGTGACATAGATAATTTTTTTCTCTGAAAATTTTATTTGAACATTTCTTGCAAGGGAGATGTTTTGATATCAAATTCCCTCAGTTGCCTGAGAGAGCTGTTTTTTCATTTCTCTATATTACAAGGAAAAATTTTGCTACATAAACACTTGGAGGCTTATGATAGGTTTTTTGTTTCTTTCAACATTTTAAGTACTTCACTTCATTCTCTTGTGGTTTTCACAGTTGCTGACAAGAAGTGTGGGGTAATTCTTATCTTTGTTTAATAGGTAATGTTTCTATCTCTGAGTTTTTACAATACTTTATGTTTGTGTTTTATTTTTGTAGTTTGAATATGATATGCCTAGATGTAGTTTTTGGCATTTTTCTTATTTGTTGTTTAGAAGCTTCCTAGATCTGTGATTTTGTATGTGTCATTAATTTTGGAAGATGTTTGACTATTAGTATATGAAATGTATCTTTTCTCTTTTTGTGCTTCAAGTATTCCCATGGTGTATATATTGCACCTTTTGTGATTGTCCCACAATTCTTCAACATTGGAAATTTTTATTGACATATCAACAATAATTTTTCCTCAATCATTTTTAATCTACTGATGATCCCTCAAAGCATTCGTCACTTCTGTCACAGTGTTTTCTATTTTTAGCATTTTTAGCATTTGACTTTTTATCAGAGTTTCTATATCTGTTTGCTTATACTACCCATATGTTCTTATACGTTGTCTACTTTTTCTATTAATGCCTGTTCTATTTCAACTCCATCTGGAGTACTAAGTTCACTTCTGGCACTAACTCTTCAAATCCCCCAAACTAATGATTAAGTTCTCCAGAAGACTGTATCTTATTCCAAATGTCAGCCACAAGCACGGTTCCCATGTTTCCAGCACTTCTGACCAATTGGATATAAATTTTGAAGTTCCCACAACTACCTTAGTTTTGACGATTCATCATTATGACTCACAAAATTTATGAAAAGTGCCATATTTACAGATAAAAAATTTTTGTCATTTTATTAACTTTTACATTGCAAAATAAACCAAGTGTGGGAGGCTCAAAATTCCAGCACTCTGGGAGGCCAAGGCAACAAGATCAACAAGTTGAAGCCCAGCCTGGGCATTAGCAATTTAGCAAGTCCTTGTCTCAAAATAAAAAAAAGAAAAAGACAAGAGCTGGAGATACAGCTCAGCGTGAAGGCCCTGGGTTCAATCCAGAGAAAGGGGGAAAGTGTGGGGAGCTCTGGACTATTTTTCACAAAGTACATAGCCTTCAAATCCTGTCCCACAAAGCCTACAAATCAGAGATTCATAGTAGAATCTACTTATTAGAGGATCATGGATGCTGGGGTCCTAAGCCTTAAATGTCCTTAAAAATCATTATCTTTCTAGTGTTTAGATTATACAAATAAAAATTAAGGGTAGAGATAAAATTTTAGAAATTTCTTGGGAGAGGACTGAGAAGCATCATCTGAGCCACTGGCCTCCAGATACAGCTTACAGATGATTTTCCTCTTAATCCTGATACCAGCTTCACTAGACAAATTTGTTCTTGTCAAATAAAGCACTCAAGAAAAGAACAAGATGATACTTTGAAAACAATTTTCACCCTTCCTATTAATAACTCGAATATGTTTCTTACAGAAATTTATAAGCTACAAAATGTTTGCAGAGGAATATAAAAATCACCCACTATTGCACTCCTAGAAGGATAACTATTAAATGTTTCTTTACAACTTAGTTTTTGCATGTGAATGCATTTTAAATATAATTGGTTTTACAGTGCATATGTCACATCTTTTCCTTTCTCCACAATATTATTTCTTAGTTGGAATAGTTAGCATTTCTAAACTATGGTCTTTAATGATTATACAATTCTTCACAATAGGACCACTTAGACAATTAGTCATTCTCCTTAATATATAGTAAAATTTCTCTATAGAAAAGAAATTAAAAACCAAAAAGAAACACAAGTGCCTGAATAGCACATTGGTGTATTCAATCTCCAAAATCTAACAACAGCGCTAAAAACAAAAACGAAAAAATACCACCACCATGCTGAAAGTCAAAAACAATCTTGGACTTTCTATCATACCTAAAATTGCTAGGTTTTATAAATATCTATTAAGTTGTACACAAATCGGTATACACAGATACTGATATTTTCTCAAATTGTTGCAGTGATTCCTTCTAAAAATGATTAAAGTAATGAAGTTAAGTAATTGATGTTCATAATACTTTCATTTGTAAGAAAAATAGTATAGCTTAGGTGTGCCAGCCTGTTTTGTGAGTGTCTGAAATTTTTCTTAAAGTTCAAAAAGTATAATATAAAGTAAAATTGATATTGATATTTATACATAGGATACATATTATATAATATATCACAATTACATGGTGTTGCAATTATATCTAGGCATAACAGTCAAGACAGGAAACTTGTAAAATACAGAATTAATTTTAGAAGTCATCTAAATCCTGACATGAAAAAAGATATAAAGTTACTAGAGTATCGTTTGTAGATATCACAGGTTATCATGTTGTTTTCTATTATCAGGAAGGGCTAAAGAGAAGTGGAGTTTCAAGGAAAAATAAAGAAGCATTAATCAGAAATCATCTGGAACATGTGAAAATAGCATCACTTATTTGCATTCTGCTTCTGCTGGACTCTGAACAGTCTGAAGGAAGCTGCCTTCATCCTTGTAACTACGTGGTCCTTCTTGCCCCTAGAATTGTTCAAAAACTTGACTTCCATCCTATGGATCTAAAAGGAGAGGCTGCAAGGGGCTAGTTCTCCTTGTCGGCATTTTAGTTGGCTTTAAACTAATGAACACGAATCTCTTGAAATCTGAATGGTGTGGTTGCTGATAGAAGTTCAGGTAGTCACAAAACAAAACAAAAAAATTGTATGGTGAGGAAAAAAAAGATTTGCTCCAGCACATCAGTGAATGATGTGTGTGTGCATGTGTATGTGTGATTTTATATATCATTTATATCATATATATATATATATATATATACACACACATATATGTATGTAGAATATCAGTTATTTTCTGCTTGGTCTAATAATATATTCAATTATATGACTAATTAATAATTGTTTTGTCTTTTTTAGCAAGTTTAAAAACTTTAGACACATTGAGATTATGTAAGTTCCTGATTGGAATTAATATTATATTAACTAATTTATAGTGTGTTAAACCATTTTTTCATTAAGTATAACACTTTGGGAAAATGCTATATTTTATGGCATACGTAGAGCAAATTGATCCATTCTTTCATCCACAGAAGTCACGTGAAATTTGTGAGAGAACAAAAGATTGACTTCTAACTGTTCAATAATATTTCTCTTTGTTCATTTATTACTTTATTCATTAACATATACTGGTAAATACTGCCAAGTCTCCTAAAAGAAATGCTCTGGAATGTGAGACATTTATCTACTTCTGTAGTGTAATTCGCCATTATGGCCAGTTTTAAGGACATTGAACACTGGGCTGTAAAGCAGTACCAATAAGCATCTCTCATTAGATGATAAGGACTGGCTTGAATACTTCCCTGCCATTCTCTGTGAGACAAAGTAATATTAGGGGCAGATCAGCTTCTTAGAATGTTCACATTTTAAGGGACAAGGGGATAGGGAGGGACTGAGGCTGCTAAAGTATGAAAAAGTTAGAACGTGAATAGCCTTGAATACCTATCCAAGGAAATTTAGTGACCACAGGGTTTGACAGGTATTCAGGTAAGAGCTGATAGTGCCTGCCAGTATTGTAGTAACCAATGTATTTTGCAAGTATACAGGGAAGAGATAATGTGCCCCTAGCCATGATAATATCTGTTGAATTCTGTAATTATCTGGGGAAGAAATGAGGGTGTTAAACTTGGAGTACTGAAGTTATATAGCTAAAAAATGATGATAAACCTATCTATTGTATGCCGTAGAAACCCAGAAAAGAAATCATGGTAGCCCTACCTGTTTTACTTAGATAAGACTTTCTCCAGTGGACAAGTAGGAGCTGATGGTATCCTTACCACATTAACGAGCATCCATTCTGTAGTATTCTAGGTATTATGGTGAACCTAATTATGAAAGCGATGAGATAGTCAGAGATCTGATAAGGTAATGGATCTCTTAACCCTTGAAATGATGATGGGATTTTGTAGGTAAGCAATCAATAAATGATGGTGATCCTAACTGCAGGACTAAACAAGAGATTTTATAAATGTCCAGATAAAAAATTATGGTATCCTTAAAAATGTGGCAACCATGGCATTTTTCAGGTATTTGATATATAACTAAAAATGGTTTTAACAAGGTATTTTATAATTACCCTCTTAAGAGGGGATGTGTTCCTCACAATGGCATTTACTTAAATGGTTTATAGGTCTCCATATGAAATAGTGTTTTTCTAAACTTGGTAGACAACTAGAGTCTTATATAGGCATCCAGGTGAGAGATGAAATGCTACAAACCACTATTTTAACCAAGGTATAGTGCATGCTACCAGTCAAGAAATACTGTTAAACCCAAAGTGAACATGGGACTTTGAGGTATGCTTCAAAGGATAATGGTGAACTATGATAGTGTCCACAGGATTTTTAGGTGTCATGTGAAAGACAGTTTGTCCCTAACAATGGTCGTTACTGTGGTTTTTGTGTGTTTTAGTAAAGAAGTAAGGAGGAAACTAACTGTAGTGGTGGACAAAGCATTTGGCCAGTAAGAAAATAAACAATATGGACTTGAACTGAGTGAACACTGTGGTGTCCAGATAAGTTGTCAGATAAGTTTTCTGCACAGTACTAAGCATGTTGTTTTTCAGATTCCAATCCATAGATACTACTAGCAATGCTAGTAAAGATGGGGCTTTGTTGTTTTCCAGGTAAGAAATGATAAGGTCCTTAAACACATTAGTGATCATATGATTTTAAGATATCTAAAAAAGTAGTGGTGCTATCTTGAGCTCTTATCATAGCTATGTGTTTTGCAGATGTTCAGGTAATAAAGTATCCCTAACAAGTTAAATAACTGCCAGATTTTAGTGTTTTATTCTTCGGAGAGAATTAGTCTTAGAACTTAGTAGTACCAAATTACAAATACTCAGTTAAGGTATCACCAAGTTCCTCACCACAGTAGTGACAATGGGATTTTTGTAGGTATCCAGGAAGTAGATGATGGTATATGAAGTGGTTTTGTGGATCTTGGAATACTCCAAATATACAGGTAGAGTTTAGTGGTTGCTCGAATGATAGTACTCAATGGAAGGATGTATTCAATCCCCAGTACCAAGAAAAAATTAGCTGGGGATTTAGCTTAGTGCCATAAGCACCTACCTGGCAAGTGCAAGGTCATGAGTTTGATCCCCAGCACGAAAAAAAAAAAAAAAGAAAGGAAGGATGTTATTAGCAGGGATGCAGATGAATGGATGTGCATCCCTAATCAGAGTGACCACTATATGGGTTGTTATGAATAGCACAATGCACCCAAGCTCCAAATACTGGAGCGAGGGTCACATTTTAGGATATAGGCTTCTCATCAACCATGCCAGAGCAAGGAAACTCATAGCACCTTGATTTAACTTAGGTTTGCCTTTCTAGTCATGAACTACAAGCTCCTCAAACACATCTGACTAGAAACATGGTTACTTGCCACACCCATACCAGTAAAACCAATGTCCTGTCTCTACCTCTCTGTCCATGGTTCTGGGGAAGCAGCCCTTATGGCTGCTGCCCAGTCATCCTCTCACTGTATGGATCTCTTAGCAAATGTGCCTAGACCAGCTAGCTAATGCTGTCTCCTGTTTCCATCCCAGATGTGAGCCTGTATTGATTTCTCATTTCAGTAACATCTAAAAACAAAGATGAGCACATTTTATTATTTTCCCACATGAATAATTAGTTGCTGGAGAGCTCAGGATCACATACAGTACACACAAATCTAAACCACTGTCTTAGTTATTTTTCTCTCATTATTGAGACAGCAACCCAGTGCTCACAGTTAAAGGGGGAAAGGTTTATTTAGCTCACGGTTTGTAGAGATTTCAGCACATAATCAGCTGGCTGCAAGGCAGGGTGGCATGGCAGAGATGCATTGCACAGGAGAAACAGTTCATGGTAGGAAGAAGATAGCAAAGCAAGCAAGCAAAGTGTGAAGACAAACTTCTTTCTATTCCTTGTATTTTATCCATGCTACTGATATTGAGGTGGTGCCAAAGCAATCAGTGGGCTGATTTAGTAATCACAAACCCTTAATCCTAGCACTGCACCACAAATCAATCACATACTCTAGATTCAACCACCTCTGATAAAGCCCCATTTGTGACTGCATGAGGGTTTTGGGGAACATCTAGACACAAGCTATAATGACCATGAAACATCACCCTTCCCTGACACCAGAGGTCTTAGAAAAACCTAAGGAACCTTCTCTGTCATCATTGGACACTTCTACTGATTTATGTCTCCCTTAAGACTCATTAAGACAGATGTTAACATGAGGATGAGATTTTGGAAACAACATTTCATTGCAGTGGTTAGAGCACATTGTATCCTTCATCTCAAAAATTGTGGGGGTTTTTTGTTGCTGTTTGTTTTCCTTTCCTTTCCTTTCTTTTTTTTTTTTTTTTTTTTTTGAGGCAGGGTCTCACTGTGCAATTCAGGTTACCCTTGAACTCACAATGTAGCCAAGGCTGGCTTTGAACTCTCAGTGACTATCCTGCCTCAGCCTCCCACGTGCAGCCATTACAGGAATGTGTCACCATGCCTGGCTTGCATCCAAAAATGGTTTTCAAACATTGATTAAGCTTATAGCTCCCTGGTGGGCTTAGGAAGAAAAATTCATGGAAAGTCTGCTTCTCTTCTAACCCACAGAAAGTCCTCAAGGAAACAGAAGGCCTGGGTACCCAGCCCAACCATGCTTTTCTTAAGAGGATTGAATGTCCTTTAAAACTTTTGTGATGCTCAGAAAAGGCTTTTGTGTTGCTTCATACAATGAAATCCCCTGGAATGCTTTACAGGGTTAAGTCCAGCTCATAAAAACCAGCTGTCAAAAAGCATTTTTGTTGTTGTGGGAAAGTATACATCTACTGAGTTAGTGCAGTAGGAAAATAAACTGCAAGCCTCAATCCATAAGACATTACTTATTTCTCAATAGGAAGAGAGAAAAAAACCCAAGCAGGTGTGAATAAAAAGAAGGAAGGATATGAGAGAATAGGAAATCCTTAAATGCATTCTTCTCATTTCCTTATCCTGGTACAGAAATCCAAACAGAAAAGCATTAGCAGAAACACCTGGAGGAGCAATATCTCCTTTTTGAAAATGCAGACTTCAGAACATAATACAATGGTGAAATTCATGTGTGACCCTTCTAAGTCAATGATCTCAGCCAGGTGTGATTTGGGCCCCCCTCCATGGGGGGACATTTTACAATATCTGGTGACAATGTTGAGGGGAGTATCGATATTTAGTTGGTAGAGGCCAAGGATGCTTCTACAAATTTCCTACAATGTATAAGATGACATGCAGCAGATATAGTATGCTGGCCCCAGAAGTCAGTGCTGACAAGGTTGGCACTACCTAATAGCGTGCTCTAAATCATGACCCTGTCAGAGAGGTAGCTCGAAATAACAGCTGGAGTTTGCAGCATGCCATTGATATGACTGACCACAATCCACCCAACTCCAGTAGGTTCAACATGGTGATCTTTACTGGCTCTAGGATGCCTTCATTAAGTCTAGGAACCCCTACTGTGTGCAAGAATCTGTACGCTGACAATTGAGTCTGTTGATATCACCATAATCATGGTCATGCTTTTATTTTGAAATAATTCAGGGTCCTTTTCACCTCTAGCTTTAATGAGGGATAATTGACAAATAAAAATCTTATGCTTTCAAGGTACACAGTGATGGCCAGGCGTGGTGGTTCATGCCTATAATCCCAGCACTCAGGAGCTCGAGGCAGGAGGATCAATGAGAGATCAAGGACAGCCTGGACTATGGAATGAGACCTTGTCCCCCAAAAAGGAAGAGTATAATAATGATTTTGTATATGCATGCAGTGTGAAGTGATTATTACAAACTAATATATCCATTACTATAGTTACTTAATATTGGCAGGGGAGAAGTCGTGTTTTTTGTACAGGCACTGAAGATCTTCTTTCAGCAACTTTGAAATAAACAAGAATGTACTATTAATTGAAGTCACCACACCCTACATTAAATCCCCAAAACATATCCATCTTGTAAGTGAAAGTGGTAAGATCTACATCTCCCCATCCCCACGACCTCCCTGCCCCTGGCAGCCACCATTACACTCTTTGTTTCTATGAGCTTCACTGCTCTTAGAGCCACACATAAGTGAGATCATGTAGCATTTGTCTCTGTCTAGTTTACTGCACTTGCCATAATGTCTTCTAGAGTCACCTATGTTGTCACAGGTGGCAGTATTTTCTTGTTTTTATGACCCATAATATTCAAATTCTGTGTGATTATATTTTCTTTATCATTAATATACCGATGGGCACTTATCTTAGTTATTATAAATAATGCTACCGTACATTTAGAAATGCAGACATCTCTTTGAGATACTGATTATAAAAACAGACATATAAGAGTTGGGGTGATGGCACATGCCTTTCATCCCAGCACTTGGGAGACTGAGGCAGGAGGATAAACATAACTTCAAACCAGCCTGGATTACATAATGAGTTTATGATAAGCCTGAGCTACCTAGTGAGACCTTGTCTCAACAAAAATAAAAAAAAACTAAATGAAATTTAATTTAAAAAATAAAAATAGTGAGGCATGGTGTTGCACAACTATAATCCCAGCACTCAGGACTTTGAGGCAGGAGTATTACCATGAGTTCAAGACTAGCCTGGGCTATATAGTGAGTTCAAAGCCAGCCTGAACTATTATCTAAAAAAAATGAATGAAATAAATTAAAAATAAAAGCCAAAAACTGACATATATATTGATAAATCAAAAAGGAAATTCCAGAAATAACCCCATGCACTTACATGGTCAACTAGTTCTGGTTAGGATGCCAAGATTACACTGTAAATGGTGCTGAGAAAAATAGATATCCACAAATAAAACAGAGAAATTGGACCCTTATTTTACACATACATAAAAAGTAACTTGAAATGGATTAAAGATTTATATGTAAATCATGACACCATAAAACTCATAGAACAAAACATGAGGGAAAAATACTGGACTTTAGCCCTGGCAATGATTTTTTTGGATATAACACCAAAAGCACAAGAAACAAAGGCAAAAATAAATAAGCAATATTATATCAAACTAAAAAGCTTCTGTACAGCCAAGGAAACAACATGGAAAGGTCATCTCCAGGCTCTTTTTAGAGAAATACACATTTATCCTCAAATATCAGAGTACTGAGGTAACAGGGCTAGAGTGTTCTGGGTAGGAACAACCTAGAGAGTCTTGGGGAGAAATGTCTAGAGCATGGTGTGTGGATGCCCCAGACAGTGTTGGGTGGGGACTGCTTAGAGAGTACTGGGAGGAATGAGCTAGAGACCATTGGGAAGAATAAACTGCAGAGTATGGGAAGAGTTGCATAGCCAGTAGTAGGGGGTGACCTAGGAAGAATAGACTGGTGAATATTTTGAAGTAGACCTTGAGAGTAATGGGAGGAACAGGCTGGAGATTCTTGAGGGCGAGGTCTAGAGGGTAGTTATAAAGATGCAGAAGAATATGCTAGACAATACTGGAAGAATGAGCTAGAGAGTCCTGGGAAGAATAGGTTAGAGACCTTGGTAGAAATTACCTAGACTTGAGTGTGACTTGTGTGGAATAGCTGGACAGTCCTGGATATGTGTCAACACTCTTAAGAGTTCTGGAGGAGGGATTCTGAGGGTAGCTGAGAGACTACTGGAAGGAACCTGCTAGAGATTTGTTGAGGGGTGATGACCTAAGTACTAGGAGGAGTTCAAAGGAGGATATCAGACAGAATGGGCTAGAGAGTATTGAGAAGAATAGGCTAGTGTGTATTGGGAAGAAATAGCTATACAATACTGGAAAGAGGGAAATGGGCTAAATAGTTAGGGGAACTGTTTAGAGAGTATTTGTGTGTTGATGTAGAAAGTGCCTGGAATAAGAGGCTACAGACTATAGGGAGGGGCAGGCTGAAGAGTCCTGGTTTGGGGTGGTGAGCTACAGAATCTTGCTGGGGGGAATGGGCTAGAGCGTGTTGGGGCTGGGCTAGAGAGTATCAGTGGGAGTGGCTCAGGGGTATACTGAGAGAAAGAGGCTACAGAATATTGTGAGGAACAGGTTAGAGAAAAGTCGGAATGTGAAGACCGAAAGAGTACTGAGAGGATTGTAATAAGGAGCAGAAGGAAGAATGGGCAAGAGTGTGTGTGTATAGGTATGCATAGAGAGTAGTAAAGACTGGACTAGAGAGTACTAGAAGAACTAGTGAGATCGTAAGGTGAGGTGAAGCTTCAGAGCACTGGGGAAAGTCTTGGGGGAAAGTCTTAGAAGCATGATGGTGAAGCTGAAGCTTTTGATGATGCAAAAGGCTCACTGTGGCATGTCTATCATGGGTCCACTGGCACTGGTCTAGAAGGTAGTAGTGCAGAGGGACTGCGAGGAACAGGGAAGAATTGGCTACAGGGTCCTGGGTAGGTGGAATGGGTTAGAGTGTCCTGAATATGTGCAAACTGGCCAGAGTGTACTGGGGGTGGACTAGGGAGTTGTGGTGGGGGCAACTAGAGTACTTGGAGGGTTGTTCTAGAGAACACTGGGAGAACCCAGCTAGAGAGATTAGTTGTGGGTAATGGCCTAGTGAGTGCTGCAAGAAATTGGCTAGAGAGTACAGGAAAGTATAGGGCAGAGACTTCAGGAAAGAATGGGCTAAAATGTACTGGGAAAAAAGCTCTGTAGAATATTGGAAGAGTGGCCTAGAAAGACTGGTGGTGAGGTGGGCTAGAGAGCTGTGGTGGCTGCTTAGAGAGTATGGGGTGTCAACACAGAGATTACTAGTAGTTACTGGCTAGAGATTGCAGGGAGGAATGGGATGGAATCCTGGGGCAGGGGTATGGGCCACATTGTACTGGCTGGAGGAAGGGGTTAAAGGTTAGTGGGCATTGGCTAGAAAGTATTGCTGTAGGCAGTACTTGGAAGAACAAGTGAGATAGGACTGGGAGGAAGAGGCTAGAGAAGATCGTCAGGAATGAGCTAGAGAGAAGCTGGGGTGTGTCAGCCTAGAAAGTACTGAGATGAATGGGCTAGAGAGCCCTGGGTGGGTGGGAAGGGCTACATGAGTGACCTAGAGAGTCTTGGGTGGGTGGGATGGGCTACAGAATCTTGGATATGTGTGAATGACAATAGAGCACCAAAAGTTGGCTAGAGAGTAGTGCTAGGGGTCTCTGAGAGAATATTGGGAAAAACAGGCTAGAAAATACTATGTGGAACATGTTCAAGAGTAGTTAAGGGTTACTGGCCTACTGTGAGGAAATAGCCACATAGTACTAGGGGGGAAATGTACTGGAGAGTACTTGGAAGAAGGGATAGAGTATACAGTGATGAAAGAGCTATATAATGCCTGAATGAATGGCCTATACAAACTAGGAAAATTATCCTAGAGAATTAGTTGGCTATCTAGAGAATTTTGGGGAGTTCTCCTAAATATTATTAGGAGTAACAGGCTAGAGACCACAGGGAGAAATGACATAGACAGTCCTAGGAGCAGGGTCCTTAGCTACTCCTGAGGGAAGGCATAGAGAGTAGCACAAATAAGCAGGAGTTCATTAGTGGGAGTGCCTCACAGTGTACTGAGAGGAAGAGGCTACATACAGCAAGGAGAAATGGATAAGAGAATGTTACATGCAACAGGCTAAAGAAAAATTGGTGAGCAACACTCTAGAAACTACTTACAAGAGTCAAATGCAATGTGCTGAAAGGAATGTCTAGAGAGTGCTCTGAGGAATGGGCTAGAGAGTGCTGGGAGGAATGGGCTAGAGTGCTGGGAGAAATAAGCTAGGGTGTTCTGGGAAGAATGTGCAAGAGTGCTTGGAGAAATGACCTAGACTGATGGAGGAAAGGGCTAAACAGTGCAGAGAGGAATGGGCTAGAAAGTGGTAGGAAGAATGGGCTAGAGTTCTGGGACGAATGTGATAGAGTGCAAGGAGAAATGGGAGACATTGCTGAGAAAATGTGCTAGAGTTCTGGAAGAAATAGGCTAGAGTGATGGGAGGAATGGGCCAATGCAGGGCTGGGAGGAATGTGCTATAGAGTTCTGGGAGGATTGGGTTAGAGAGTGCTGGGAGGAATTGGCTAGAATGCTGGGAGGAATGGGCTACAGTGCTGTGAGGAATGGGCTATAGAGTGCTGGGAGAAATGAGCTGAGACTGGTGGGAAGAATGCTCTGGAATGCTGGTGGGAATGGGCTAGAGAGTCCTGGGAGGAATGGGACAGAGAGTGATGGGAGAAATCAGATAGGCATTGCTGTGAGAAATGGGTTGGAGTTCTAGGAGGACTGCGTTACAGTTTTGGGAAGATTGGGCTAGAGATTACTTGGAGGAATGGGCTAGAGTGCTGAGAGGAATGACCTAGAGAGTGCTGGGAGAAAAGTGCAATAAAGTTCTGGAAAGATTGGAGTAGAGAATACTGGGAAGAATGGGCTAGAGTGCTGAGAGGTATGGCCTAGAGTGCTACCAGAATAGGGCTATAGAGTGCTGGGAGGACTGGGCTAGAGTACTGGGAGGAATGGGCTATTGATTCCTGGGAGGAAAAGGCTGGAGAGTGCTGGGAAGAATGCCCTACAGTGTTGGGGGGAATGGGCTAGAGATTGCTGGGAGGAACGGACTAGAGTGTTGAGAGAAATGGGCAAGATTGTGCTGGGAAAAATGTGCAAGAGTGCTGGGAGGAATGAACTGGAGTGCTCAAGGAAAGGGTTAGAGAGTGCTGGGAAGAATGAGCTACAAAGAGGTTGGAAGAATGGGCTAGGCTGCTGGGAGGAATGGGCTATAGAGTGATGGGAGGACTGGGCTAGAGTACTCAGAAATGGGCTAGAGCTTGCTCTGAGGAATGGGGTAGAATGCTGGGAGGAATGTGCAATAATTCCAGGATAAATGGGCTGGAATACTGAGAGGAATAGGCTTGAGAGTGCTGGGAGAAATGGGGAAGAGAGTGCTGAGAGGAATGGAGTAGAGTTCTGGGAGTATTGGCTACAGAGTACTGACAGGAATGCAACAGAGAACTGGGAGGAGAACTAAAGACTACTTGGAGGAGTGGGCTGTAATGTTTCAGGGGATGGGCCAAGAGTGCTGGGAAGTATGGGCTATAGAGTGCTGGAAGTACTGGGCTAGAGTACTGGGAGGAATGGGCTAGAGAGTGCTGGGTGCAATGAGCTAGATAGTGGTAGGAAGAATGTGTTAGAGTCCTGAGAGGAATAGGCTAGAGTTCTGGAAGGAATGGGCTGGACAGTCCTGAGAGGAATGGGATAGAAAATGAAGGGTGGAATAAGATAGAAATTGCTGGGAGAAATAGGCTACAGTTCTGGAAGGCTCAGGCTAGAATTTTGGGAGGATTGGGCTGGAGATTACTGGAAGGAATGGGCTAAAGTGCTGGGAAAATTGAGGGATAGGGTCCTGGGAGGAATGGGCTAGAGGGTACTGGGAGGAATCTGCTATAGAGTTCTGGGAGGAATGTGTTAGGGAGCTGAGAGGGTCCTGGCCTAGATTAATAGGAGGAATGGCCTTGAGAGTGCAGCAAGAAATGGGCTAGAGAGTCCTGGGGTAATGCGCTAGAGTGCTTGGAAGAATGAACTAGAGTGCTGGAAGGAATGGAATACATGCAGGGAGGAATGGGTTAAAGAGGCCCAGGAGGAATGGGATAGAAAGTGCTGGAAGGAATGAGAGTGATTACTGTGAATATGGGCTAGAGTGCTGATAAGAACGGGATAGAGTGATGGCCGGAATGGACCAGATCACAGGGAGAAATGGGTAGAGAGTTCTGGGAGGAGTGGGCTAGAAAGTGCTGGCATGAATGGACTAGAGTGCAAGAGGAATGCACTACATAGTGCTAGGAAAAATGAGCTAGAGTTCTGAGAGAATTGGGCTACAGAGCACAGGAAGGGAGGGCTGAAGAGAGCTGGGAAGAACAGGCTACAGTGCTGAGAAGAATGGGCTAGTGCCCTGGCAAGAGTGGGCTAGAGTACTGGCAGGAATGGAATCCAGAGTGCTGGGAGGGATGGGCTAGAGTTTTGGGAGGATTGGGCTAGAGATTACTGGGATGAATGGGCTAGAGTGCTAAGAAGAATGAGCTAGAGAGTGCTGGGAGGAATGTGCTATTGATTTCTTGGAGGATTGGGGTAAATAGTGCTGTGAGGAATTGGCTATAATGGTGGGAGGAAGGGCTAGAATGCTGGGAGGAATGGGCTAGAGTTCTGGGAGGATTGCACTAGAGAGTGCTGGCAGGGATGGATAGAGCGCTGGGAGGAATGGGCTATAGAGTGCTGGAAGGACTGGGCTAGAGTAATGGAAGGAATGGTCTAGAGAGTGCCAGGAAAAATGTGCAAGAATGCTGGGAGGAATGGACTAGGGTGCTGGAGGAATAGGCTAGAGAGTCCTCAGAAGAATGGGCTAGAGAGGCCTGCGAGGAATGGGATAGAAAGTGATGGGAGCAATTAGATAAATTTCTGTGAAATGGGCTAGATTAGTGGAAGGTTTGGGCTAGACTTTTGGGAAGATTGGGCTAGAAATTACTGGGAGGAATGGGCTAAAGTGCTGGGGAAAATGAGCCAGAGGGTGCTGGGAGGAATGTTCTATACAGTTCCTGGAGGAATGTATTATAGAGCACAGAGAGGACTGGGCTAGAGTACTGGGAGCAATAGCCTTGAGAGTTCTGGGAAGAATGGGCAAAAGAGTCCTGGGAGGAATGGGCTAGAGAGTGCTGGGAGGAATGTGTTATGGAGCTGAGAGGGTACTGGCCTAGATTAATAGGAGGAATGGCTTTCAGAGTGCAGGGAGAAATGGGCTAGAGAGTCCTGGGGGGGTAATGGGCTAGAGAGTCCTGGGGGGTAATGTGCTAGAGTCCTGGGAGGAATGGACAAGAGTGCTGGGAGGAATGGGATAGATCACAGGGAGGAATGTGTAGAGAGTGCTGGGAGGAGTGGGCTAGAAAGTGCTGGGATGAATAGACTAGTGTGCAGAATGAAGGACTATAAAATGCTAGGAGAAATGAGCTAGAGTTCTGGGAAAATTGGGCTACAGAGTACTGGAATGGAGGGCTATAGAGACCTGGGAGGAATGGGCTACAGTGCTGGGAAGAATGGGCTAAAGAATGCTGAGAGGAATGGGCTAGAGAGTTCTGGGATGAATGGGTAGTGTACTGAGAGGAACGGGCTAGAGTACTGGCAGAAATGGGATCCAGGGTGCTAGGAGGAATGGGCTAGATAGAGCTGGGAGGAATGCCCTAGAGTGCTGGGTGGAATGGGGCATCCTTCTCAGTGATGGGAAGAATGTCATGGGGTGATTGGAGGAATGGGCTACAGAGTCCTGGGAAGAATGAGATAGAGAGTGATGGGAGGAATAATAAAGTGATTTCTAAGAAGAATGGGCTAGAGTTTTGGGAGGTTTGGGCTCGACATTACTGGGATGAATGGGATAGAGTGCTGAGATAAATGAGTTAGAAAGTGCCATGAGGAATGTGCTATAGATTTCTGGGAGGATTGGGGCAGAGAGTGCTGTGAGGAATTGACTATAATGCTGGGAAGAATTGGCTATAGTGCTGGGACAAATGGCCTATAGACTGCAGGGAAGACTTGGCTAGAGTACTGGGAGGAATGGGCTAGACAATGCTGAGAGGAATGGGCTAGAGAGTGCTGGAAGGACTGGGCTAGAGCTGGCTAGGAAGAATAGACTAGAGAGTGCTGGGAGAAATGGGACAAAGAGTGATGGGCAGAATCAGATAGAGTTTTCTGGGTGGAACTGCCTAGAATTTTGGGAGGATTGAGCTAGAATGCTGACAGGAATGAGCTAGAGAATGCTGGGAGGAATGTGCTATAGATTTCTGGGAGGATTGTGATAGATAGTGCAGGAAGGGACTGACTATAATGCTCGGATCAATGGGCTAGAGTGAGGGGAGGAATGGGCTACAGTTCTGGGAGAATTGTGATAGAGTACTGGGAGCAATGGGCTAAAGGCTGCTAGGGGGAATAGACTAGACAGTGATGGGAGGAATGGGCTAGAGTGCTGGGAGAAACGGGCTATAGAGTGCTGGGAGTACTGGGCTAGAGTACTTGGAGAAATGGGCTAGAGAGTACTAGGAAGAATGGTCTAGAGTGCTGGGAGGAAAGGGCAAGAATTACAGGATAAATGGGCTGGAATGTTGGGAGCATCTATAATGCTTGAGAATGCTGGGAAGAATGGGCTAGAGTGCTGGGAGAAATGGGTAACAGAGTGCTGGGAGGAATTGGCTAGAATGCAGGGAGTTTTGAGCTCTAGGATAAACTGGCAGCAATAGGCTAGAATGCTGGTAGGAGGGCTAGGGACTGCTGGAGGAATGGGCTATAATGCTGAGGAGCATGGGCCAAGAGTGCTGGGAAGTATGGTCTATAGAGTGCTGGGAGGAATGGGCTAGATAGTGCTAGCATGAATGTGCAAGAGTGCTTGGAGCAATGGACTAGAGTGCTGGAGGAATGGGTGAGACAGTGTTGGGAGGAATGGGCTACAGAGTGCTGGGAGGAATGTGCTAAAGACTTCTGGGAGGAATGTTATAGAGTGAAGAGAAGACTGGGCTAAAGTGGGAGAAGTGGCCTTGAGAATGCTGGGGGGAATAGGCTAGAGTGTCCTCGGACCAATGCTCTAGAGTCCTGGGAGTAATGGACTGGAATGCTGAAAGGAACCGGTTGGGTGCTGGGAGGAATGGGCAAGAGAAGCCTGGGAGGAGTGGGAGACAGAGTGCTTGAAGGGATGGGAGAGATTGCTGTGAATATGGGATAGAGCTCTGTGAGGAGTGGGCTACAGTGATGGAAAGAATGGGTTAGAGAGTGCTGGGAGGAATGGGCTAAATCACAGGGAGCTATGGGTAGAGAGTGCTGGGAGTAGTGGACTAGATTGCAGGAGGAATGGACTACATAATGCTGGGAGGAATGAGCTAAAGTCCTGGGAGAATTGGCCTAGAAAGTACTGGAAAGGAGGGCTGAAGAGAGCAGGGAGGAATAGGCTACAGTGTTGAGAAGAATGGGCTAGAGAATGCTGGGAGGAATGGCCTACAGAGTTTGGGAGGAATGGGCTATGTGCTGGGAGGAATGGGGTGAGAGTGATGGGAAGAATGCCCTGGAGTGCTGGGAGGAATGGGCTAGAGAGTCCTGGGAGGAATGGGATAGATAGTGATGGGAAGAATCAGATAGAGATTCCAGGTGGTAATGGGCTAGAGTTCTGAGAGGACTGAGCTAGAGTTTTGTGAGGATTGGGCAAGAGATTACTTGGAGGAATGGGCTGGATTGCTGAAAGCAATGAGCTAGAGAGTGCTGGGAGGAATTGGCTAGAGTGTGCTGAGAGGAATGTGCTATAGAGTTCTGGGAGAATTGGGGTATAGAGTGCTGGGAGGAATGTGCTACAGTGCTGGAAGGAATGGTCTAGAGTGCTGGGAGAAATTGGTTATAGAGTGCTGGGAGGAATGGGCCTGAACACTGGGCAGAATGTGCTAGAGAGTGCTGGGAGGAATGCACTAGAATACTGGGAGAAATGGGGTAGAATATGCTGTGGTGAATGTGCAAGAGACCTGGGGGGAATTCACTAGAGTGGTAGAGGAATGGGCTAGAAAGTGCTGGGAGAAATGGGCTGGAGAGTGCTGGGAGAAATGGGCTAGAGAGTGCTGGGAGGAATGGGCTAGAGAGTGCTGGGAGGAATGGGCTAGAAAGTGCTGGGAGAAATGGGCTAGAGAGTGCTGGGAGAAATGGGCTAGAAAGTGTTGTGTGGAATGGGCTAGAGAGTGGTAGGAAGAATGTTAGAGTGCTGAGAGGAATAGGCGAGAGAGTCCTGAGAGGAATGGGATAGAATGTGATGTGTGGAATGAGATCCAAATGGCTGGGTGAAATAGGCTAGAGTTCTGGAAGGCTTGGACTAGAATTTTGGGAGGATTGGGCTAGAGATAGATTACTGGGAGGAATGGGCTAAAGTGCTGGGAAAATTGAGAGAGTCCTGGAAGGAGTGGGCTACAGAGTTATGGAAAGAATCTGCTATAGAGTTCTAGGAGGAATGTGTTATGGAGCTGAGAGGGTACTGCCCAAGATTAACGGGAGGAATGGCCTTAAGAGTGCTGGGAGGAATAGGCTAGGGAGTACTGGGGTAATGCACTAGAGTGCTCAGAGGAATGAAGTAGAGTGCTGGGAGGAATGGGCTAGATTGCTGGGAGGAATGGGCTACAGAGCCCCAAGAGGAATGGGATAGAAAGTGCTGGAAGTAATGTGAATATGGGCTAGAGTGCTGATAAGAATGGGATAGAGTGATGGCTGGAATGGACTATATCACAGGGAAGAGTGGATAGAGAGTGCTGGGAGGAGTGGGCATAAGTGCTGGGATGAATGGACTGGAGTGCACCAGGAATGGACTACATAGTGCTAGGAGAAATGAGTTGGAGTGCTGGGAGAATTGGGCTACAGAGGACTGGAAGGGAGGGCTGAAGTGAGCTGGGAGGAATGAGCTACAGTGCTGAGAAGAATGGTGCATGCAATGCTGGGAAGAATGGGCTAGTGTGTTAGGAGGAATGGGCTAGAGTCCTGGCAGGAATGGAATCCAGAGTGCTGGGAGGAATAGGCTAGACTTTTGGGAGGATTGGGCTAAAAATTACTGGGATGAATGTGCTAGAGTGCTGAGAAGAATGAGCTAGAGAGTGCTGAGAGGAATGTGCTAGAGATTTCTGGGAGGATTGGGGTAGATGGTGATGGGAAGAATTGTCTATTGTGGGAAGAATGGGCTAGAATTGCTGGATAGAATGGGCTAGAGTGCTGGGAGAAATGTGCTATAAAGCGCTTGGAGGACTGGGCCAGAATACTGGGAGTAATGGGATAGACCTTGCTCAGAGGAATGGGCTAGAGTGCTTGGAGGTATGGGCAAGAATTCCAGAATAAATAGGCTGGAATAATGGGAGGAATGGGCTTGAGAGTGCTGGGAAGAATGGGGTGAAATGCAGGGAGAAATGGGCAAAAGTATGCAAGGAGGAATGGGCTAGAGTTTTGGGAGTGTTGGGCTATAGAGTACTGGCAGGAATGGACTAGAATGCTGGTAGGAGGGCTAGTGACTGCTTGGAGGAATGGGCTATATTGCTGAGGAGCATGGGCCAAGAGAGCTGTGAAGAACGGGCTATAGAGTGCTGGGAGGAATGGGCTGGAGTACTGGGAGGAATGGTCTAGAGAGTGCTGGGATGAATGTGCAAGAGTGCTTGGAGGAATTGACTAGAATGCTGGAGGGATGGGCAAGAAAGTGCTAGGAAGAATGTGTTAGAGTGCTGGGAGGAATGGGCTAGACTTCTGGAATGATTGGGCTAGAATGTGGGGAGGATTGGGCTGCAGATTACAGGGACCAATGTGCTAAAGTGCTGGGAAAAATGAAGGAGAGAGTGCTGGGAGGAATGGGCTAGAGAGTGCTGGGAGGAATGGGCTAGAGTGATGGGAAGAATGCGTTAGAGAGTTCTGGGCAGAATGGGCTAGATCACAGTAGGAATGGGTAGAGAGTGCTGGGAGCAATGTACTTGAGTGCAGGAGGAATGGACTACATAGTGCTGGGAGGAATGAGCTAGAGTGCTGGAAGAATTGGGCTAGACAGTACTGGAAGCGAGGGCTGAAGAGAGCAGGGGGTACTGGCCTACAGTGCTGGGAAGAAGGCTAGAGAATACTGGGAGGAATGGGCTAGAGAGTGCTGGGAGGAATGGGCTAGAGCCTGCTATGAGGAATAGACTAGACAGTGCTGTGAGGAATGTCTTACAGAGTGCAGGGCGGAATGTGCTAGAGACTGATGGAAAGAATGCCCTGGAGTGCTGGGAGGAATGGGCAAGAGAGTCCTGGGAGGAATGGGATAGAGAGTAATGGGAGGAATCAGATAGAGATTACAGGTAGGAATGGGCTAGAGTTCTGGGAGAATTAATCTAGAGTTTTTAGAGGAGTGGGCTAGACATTACTTGGAGGAATGGGCTAGAGTATTGAGAGGAATGAGCTAGAGTGTGCTGGGAGGAATTAGCCTGAGTGTTCTGGGAGTAATGTGCAATAGAGGTCTGGGAGATTTTGGGTATAGAGTTCTGGGAGGAATGGTCTACATTGCTGGGAGAAATAGGTTATAGACTACTGTGAGGAATGGGCCTGAATACAGCATGGAATGTGCTAGAGAGTGCTTGGAGAACTGCACTAGAATACTGGGAGAAATGGATTAGAATATGCTGTGATGTATGTGCAAGAGTCATGGGAAGAATTCACTAGAGTACTAGAGGAATGGGCTAGAAATTGCTGGGAGGAATGGGCTAGAGTGCTGGCACAAATGGCCTAGAGTGCTAGGAGGAATGGGCTCCAGATTGCTGGGCAGACAGGCTAGAATACTGGGAGGAATGGGCTAGACAGCGCTGGGAGTAATGGGCTAGACAGTGCTGGGAGAAATGCCCTAGTGGACTGGGAAGAATGGGATAAAGATTGTTGGGAGAAATGGACTAGAGTTCTGGGAGAAATGAGCTAGATTGTGCTGGCAAGAATGTGCAAGTGTGCTGGGAAGAATGAACTGGAGTGCTCAAGGAATGGGCTAGAGAGCACTGGGAGGAATGGGCTATAGAGTGCTGGGAGGACTGGGCTAGAGTATTAGGAGAAATGGGCTTGAGTTTTCTCTGAGAAATGGGGAAGAGTGCTGGGAGAAATGGGAGAGAGAGTGCTGGGATGATTGGGCTAGAGCTCTGGGAGTATTGGGCTATAGAGTACTGACAGGAATGCAATAGACTACTGGGAGCTAGGCTAAAGACTACTTAGAAGAATGGGCTCTAATGCTTCGGGGGGATGGGCCAAGAGTGCTGGCAAGAATGGACTATAGAGTGCTGGGAGGAATGGTCTAGAGAGTGCTGGCATGAATGTGCAAAAGTGCCTGGAGGAATGGGCTAGAGAATGCTGAGTGGAATGGCCTAAAGAGTGGTAGGAAAAATGTGTTACAGTGCTAATAGGAATAGGCTAGAGAGTCCTGGGAGGAGTGTGCTAGAGAGTCCTGAGAGGAATGGGATAGAAAGTGATGGGTGGAATTAGATAGAAATTTCTGGGATAAATAGGCTAGAGTCCTGGAAGGCTTGGGCTAGACTTTTGGGAGGATTGAGCTAGAGATTACTTGGAGGAATGAGCTAAAGTGATTGGAGAAATGAGTGAGAGAGTCCTGGGAGGAATGGGCTAGAGAGTGCTGTGAGGAATCTTCTATAGAGTTCTGGGGGGAATGTGTTATGGAGCTGAGAAGGTCCTGGCCTAAATTAATGGGAGGAATGGCCATGTGAGTTCTGGGAGGAATGGGCTAGAGAGTCCTGGGGTAATGTGCTAGACTGCTTGGAGGAATGAAGTAGAGTGCTGGGAGGAATGGGCTAGAGAGGCCTGGGAGGAATGGTTGCTGGAAGAAATGGGAGTGATTACTGTGAATATGGGCCAGAGTGCTGATAGGAATGGGACAGAGTGATTGCCAGATTGGACTGGATCACAGCAAGGAATGAGTAGAGTGCTGGGAGGAGTAGGCTAGAGAGTGCTGAGATGAATGGACTAGAGAGCAAGAGGAATGGACTACATACTGCTGGGAGAAATGAACTAGAGTGCTGGGAGACTTGGACTACAGAGTACTGCAAGAGAGGGCTCCAGAGACCTGGGAGGAATAGGCTACATTGCTGAGAAGAATGGGCTAGCGAGTGCTGGGAAGAATGGGCTACTGTGCTGGGAGGAATGGGCTAGAGTACTGGAAGCAAAGGGATCCAGAGTGCTGGGAGGAATAGGCTAGACTTTTGGGAGGACTGGGCTAAAAATTACGTGGATGAATGGCCTGGAGTGCTGAGAAGAATGAGCTAGAGAGTTCTGGGAGGCATGTGCTATAGATTTCTGGGAGGATTGGGGTAGATAGTGCTGGAAAGCATTGGCTATTGCAGTGGGAAAAATGAGCTAGAATGCTGGGAGGAAAGGACTAGAGTTCTGGGAGAATTGGGCTATAGAGCACTAGCAGGAATGCAATAGAGTTCTGGGAGGAGGACTGGAGAAATCTTGGATGATTGGGCAGTAATGCTGTGGGGGATGGACCAAGACTGATGTGAAGAATGGGCTAGATTGCTGGCAGGACTGCTGGTGACTAGTGGGAGGAATGGGCTAGAGAGTGCTTGCTGAATGTGTAAGAGTGCTGGGAGGAATGG
Organism: Hydrochoerus hydrochaeris; assembly: GCA_004027455.1. Taxonomy (NCBI): domain Eukaryota; kingdom Metazoa; phylum Chordata; class Mammalia; order Rodentia; family Hydrochaeridae; genus Hydrochoerus; species Hydrochoerus hydrochaeris. Next base: position 2,205 of record PVLA01012328.1, on the reverse strand, counting down.
AATAGAGTGTTGGAGGAATGGGCTAGAGAGTAGTAGGAAGAACATGTTAGAGTGCTGGGAGGAATAGGGGAGAGAGTCCTGAGAGCAGTTGGATAGAAACTGATGTACTGGATAGAAATGGCTGGGAAAAGTCACCTGGAGTCTGGAAGGGTTGGGCTAGAATTCTGGGAGGATTGGGCTAGAGATTACTGGAAGATATAGGGTAAAGTGGTGGGAGAAATCAGTCAGACAGTCCAGGGAGGAATGGGCTAGAGATTGCTGGGAGGTATGTGCTATAGAGCTGTGGGAGGAAAGTGTAATAGAGCTCAGAGGGGTCTTGGCTAGATTGCTGGGTGCCATGGGCCTGAGAGTCCTGTAGGGTAAAGCATTAAAGTGCTTGGAGGAATGGACTAGAGTTCTGGGAGAAAAGGCATAGATCGCTGGGAGGAATGGGCTAGAGAGGTCTGGGAGGAATGGGATAGGTATTTCTACAAGGAATTCTGAGGCATTACTGTGAATAGGGGCTAGAGGGCTGGGAGGAATGGGATAGAGTGACGGCCTGAATGTGTTAGGCAGTGCTGACAGGAATGGTCTAGAACACCAGGGAGCAATGGGTTGAGAGTGCTGGAAGGAGAGAGGTAGAGAGTGTTGGGATGAATGGACCAGAGAGCAGGAAAAATGGACTACATAGTGCAAGGAGAAATGAGCTAGAGTTGTGGGAGAATTGGACTACAACGTATTGTAAAGAGAGGGCTGTAGAGAACTGGGAGGAATGGACTGCAGTGCTGAGAAGAATGGGCTAAGGAATGCTGGGAGAAACAGGCTAGAGAGTGCTGGGAGGAATATGCTATAGAGTTCTGGGAGGTTTGTGTTATAGAGCACAGAGAGGACTGGGCTAGAATACTGGGAGAAATGGCCTTGAGAGTGCTGGGGTTAATGGGCTATAGAGTCCTGGGAATAATGCCCTAGAGTCTGGGAGGAATGGACTAGAATGCTGGGAGGAATGGGCTAGTTTGCTGGGAGGTATAGACTAGAGAGACCTGGGAAAACTAGAATACAGAGTGCTTGAAGGAATGGGAGAGATTGCTCTGAATATGGGGTAGAGTGCTGGGAGGAATGGGCTAGAGTGATGGAAAGAATGGGTTAGAGAGTGCTGGAAGCAATGGGCTGGATCACACTGAAGAATGGGTAGATAGTTCTGGGAGCAATGGACTAGAGTACAAGAGGAATGAACTGCATAGTGCTGGGAGCAATGAGAGAGACTTCTGGGAGAATTGGGTTATAGAGGACTGGAAGGGCAGACTGAAGAGAACAGTGTGGAATGGCCTTCCGTGCTGAGAAGAATGGGCTAGAGAATGCTGGGAGGAATGGGCTAGGGAGTGCGGGCAGGAATGCCCTAGAATATTGGGAGAAATGCTGTCGAATATGCTGTAATTCATGAATGTGCAAGAGTCCTGGGAAGACTTCACTAGAGTGCTGGAGCAATGGGCTAGAAAGTGCTGGGAGAAAGCAGATAGTGGCTGGGAGGAATGGGCAAGAGATTTCTGGGAGGAATGGACTAGAATGCAGGGAGAAATGGGCTAGATTGTGCTGGGAAGAATGTGCAAGTATGCTCAGAGGATTGAACTGGCATACTCAAGGAATGGGATAGAGAGTGCTGGGGAAAATGGGCTAAAAATGGTTGGAAGAATGGGCTAGAGTGCTGGGAGGAATGGGCTAGAGAGTGCTGGGAGGACTAGGCTAGAGTATTGGAAGAAATGGGCTAGAGCTTGCTCTGAGAAATGGGTAGAGTACTGGGAGGAATGTGCAAGAATTCCAGTATAAAAGTTCTGGAATGCTGGGAGTAGTGGACTTGTGAGTGCTGGAAAGAATGACCTAGAGTGCTGTGAGAAATGGGCAAGAGATTGTGGGGAGGAATGGGCTAGAGTTCTGGGAGTATTGGGCTACAGAGTACTAGCAGGAATGGAATAGAGTGCTGGGAGCAAGTCTAGAGAAATCTTGGATGATTGGACTGTAATGCTGTGGGGGAAGGGCCAAGAGTGATAAGGAGAGTGAGCTACAGATTGCTGGCAGGACTGCTGGAGACTACTGGGAGGGATGGGCTAGAGAGTGCTTGCTGAATGTGCAAGAGTGCTGGGAGGAATGGGCTAGACAGTGTTGGGTGGAATGGGCTAGAGAGTAGTAGGAAGAATGTGTTAGAATGCTGGGAGGAATAGGGGAGAGAGT
>PVLA01012327.1:0-45420 GCA_004027455.1 Hydrochoerus hydrochaeris | reverse complement strand
ATAATTGAATATAGCAGTACATAACAATATTAGTAAAAATAAAACATTGTAGACAGTATAAAACTTCAAAGGCAGGTAATAATCAAACCAGAGTGGATATTCTAGTGAATCTTGTCATCTTCAGTGCAGTTGCCTATACTCTCAGACTTGATACTATCAATCATAACAGCTTTGAATAAAATCTATCAATACAAAACAGCAATCTAACAAACTAGATTCAATTATGATCAGTCATAGTAAAACAGTGTAGGTTTTGCAGAGCTTTACATCAAGTTAATAGGAAATTAAGGATGATTACCGACTATATCCTGTTATTTTTGGGATTACTGTCTGTGCCCTCAAATCTAGTACAGGTAGAATGACTGGAACAGAATATAATACATCTAAGCAGAGTAGTGTGAGTAATGTGGGTTTTAAATCTTGGTGCTCTATTAACAATATAGTGTATCAAGGCCATCTATGTTAAAGATTCTATCCATCCTTCTCTGCCTCATTTCTGCTATGCTATTTTTCTGCCTTTGTTTGTCTACTTTTCTCCTTCATTCTGCTGCCTGCCCCACTCACTGAGGCCTTTCTGACACTGTTCCTAAAATCCTGGTATTTTTTTTTCTCTCTCTAGAATGTCCTTCAGTATTCTCTGTAGGGTTGGACTGGTGGTCACAAACTCCCCCAGTTCCTCTTTGTCACGGAAGCATCTTGTTTCTCCATTATTTTCTAGTGACAGTTTTGCAGGGTACATTGATCTGGGCTGGAGGTTATTTTCTTTCAGGGCTTGGAATACTTTGCTCCAAGCTCTTCTTGATCTGATGGTCTATGTCGAGAAGTCAGCTGTGATACTGATGTGCTTACCTTTATAGGAATCTTTCTTTTCTCTGATGGCTTTTAATATTCTGTTTTTACATTGAATTTCTGGTATCTTGATTATTATATGTCTGGGTGTAGATCTGTTTTGGTTGTAGATGGCTGGAGTTCGGTATGCCTCACATAACTGAATGTCATTTTTTTCCCCCATGCTTGGGAAGTTTTCCTTAATTATTTCTGTGAATTGCCTTTGTAATTTGCCTGTATGTATTCCTGCTTCTTCGTTCACATTTCTTATTCTTAAATTGTAGATTCTCTTGTCATCTTCTAGCCTTTGTATTATTACTGCCTGCTTCCTTGTTATTTTAAAGAGATCTTTCCTTTCATGATTACACATTACAAACTTGTCTTCAAGTTTTGATAGTCTATTCTTAGTTTCTTTTAAGGCATTTTTCCAGCTTTCAATGGAGTTTTTAATTTCCTGGTAGTCTCTTTGAATCTGCTTCATGTATTCCATATTTTCTTTATATTCTTTATCAAATGTTTCTCTCCTTTTTTTGTGTTCCTCCCTTCTTCCATCTGTATCTTCCTGAGAGATGCTTCCAGAGAGCATTTCTTTTATTACTCTACTCATATCTTGCTTTACCTGATTTAATATTTCAGTTTTGAGCTCATCTACAAGATCCCGAAGATATCTCTTAAAGTTCATTGAAGCCATGTCTGATGTTGTGTGTTTGTGGCCCTCAGTCTCCCTTGTTTTTCCCTCTCCTGGATCAGGGCTCTCAGGGTTCAGGTCTGGGGGCCTCCTCCTGCCTCTCTCTCATCATGGCCCTGGATTCCTCCACACAGGCTACAGTGCGGGTCCCAGCTGGCCACGTTTCCTCTGAAGCATGGTGGTGAGGGAACTCCACCCTCTCCTGACTGCTCTTGTCTCTGAGGTGTAAACAGCCTATGTTGGCCCCTCCCCATTGGGCCAGCCCCTCCCCACCAGGTCAACCAAACTTCAGAAACCTTCACCTGGTTAATGTGTGCTAGGCACAGGGAATCGATTTGGGATGGTTCATTGGGTCCCAGCCAGGGGCGTGGCCCAGTCCAAGCAAATCTCATGAATCTGCTCTGGGGAGGGAGCAACCAACTGAAGTCACTGTCACTCCCAGTTCAGGCTCCTCCTGCCCTATTCCAACATGTCGCCCATTTGGTTGCATCAGGGTACTTTTATACTCTAATAAGTCTCAGTATATTAGACATGTGATAGCTGTGATGTAAAGTATTTTTCTGTGGATCATTAGTCTGGCCTGAAGCTTTTGTTCTGTGCAAGTATCATTATTTTGTTTTTTTTCAGACATGGACTCACTGTGTAGTTCAGGCTGGTCTTGAATTCATTATATAACCCAGGCTGACCTTGAACTTGCAGCAATCTTGCCTTGTCTTTTTGAGTGCTGGGATTACAGGAATGTGCATGGGTTTATTGTGTTATTATTTTTTTGACACCAGAGATTGAACCAGAGATTGAGGTACATTCCTAGCCATGTTTTTTGAGGAAGTGTCTTGCTAAGTTGCTTTGCTAAGTTAATCCTCCTAGTTCAGCCTCCCAGAGTGTTTGAATTAAATATGTGTGCCACCACACCTGGTGTATTAGTTGTTTACATAATTCTGATTTTTAATAGTCTAAGGAAGTTTTCACAAGTCTGACATTATGAAAACCTCCTGAAGAGGATGCTGTAGTAGGAACTGCTGCCCCTCTCTTACTTGTCAATTATGTGGCTTTTTCAGGCACTACAACCTTAATGTCATTGTAGGCAAAAAGAAAGTAGCAGGAGTGTTGTTCATTGTGCCACAGGCTAAGTTGTTGCCAGGGACATAATGATTTTTGGCAACTTCACTGGTGAAATTTCAAAAGTGAAAATTGTTGAAAAAAATTAAGGTGCCAAATTGGTGGATTTGCTTCACAGAAATAACAGGAACACTGAAGCCAGATAAAAGAAGTGCCCGGAGATATGACTGCATGTAAAGCACTGACTGCATCCTTCTACTGACTCCCCATAGCCCACTTCCCCATCCTGGCATGGGGCCCACTTACTAAATGAAAGTATGCTTGCACTTGTGAAGATTCAGTCTAAGAGAGGTCATCTTTCCTTGACAAATATAAACCACTGACATTTCCTTTCATTGGAATACTTGTTTTGAATGAGTTATTACATTTAACCAAATACTATGTGGGAAAATGCTTTGCAAGCAGTAGAATAATTTCCAACAGTAATGAATAATGTTTTATGCATTACGATATACTCAGTACTCTGTTATATATGTGAATGCTCTTATTTTCATTATTTGAGGCAATTTATTGCATTGAACTTATATCTTATTTGCATTTGGTTTGTAAAATAGATTTTTATTATTGTTTGCTACAAGCATGAGAGGTGGAGGAAATATTGAGTAGCGGTGTATTATACATACATATTATGCATACATATACATTGAGTAGTGCTGTATTATACATAATATAAAGTACTTTATGTATACTTTGACCTTGAGAATTATGTTGAACAGTTGAAACTATTCTCATATTTAACATATTCTCATATTTAACAATTCACAAAGGGCCTATCAATATTGTTTGGTTAGTTTATATTTCCCAATGACTGAAAAAATAAGTAGGAGCTTCCTGGAGAGGAGGAGTTGTCAGCTGCCTTTTCCCTGCTCCAGCACACACCACAATCCCGTCTGTATCACCATGTGAAGACTGCAGGCATTCACTTGAGGTTTAAGTGGGACTGGGAATTGCAGTTCACCCTGGCTGAAGAATATCATGTGCTTTCTTTTCTCCCTGCTTCACAAGAATAACTGATGTAGAATATAAAAATGTATCCAAGGAACAGATAGATGGCTTCCTAAGTGAACCAGCTTGGTAACTTGGTTACTTTTCTCTCATTGCTAAGACAAAATTCCTGATGCCCAAAATGAAGGAAGGGAAGGTTCATTTAGCTCATAGTTTGTGGAGGTTTCAGTCTGTGATCAGCTGGCTCCAAGACAGAGTGGCACATGGCAGAAGGCAACAGTTCATGGCTGCAGAAGACAGAAAAAGCAACAAGAGCAAAAGAGAAGAGTGCATGAAAAAACTCTTGTATTTCCCTTATATTATATGTAGGCCACACCCACCTTAGAGTATGTGTAGCATTCACACCCATAATCCCAGCATTGGACCATTAATCTGTCACAAACTCCAGAAGCCTGCTTCTATAACTGCATGAGGCTTTGGGGGGACATCCAGACACAAACTATAACAGTAATGTTAGATTTTTCTCCAATAATTTGACTACATTCATTGTTGGTAAGGGACCACTTGCCATGAAAAATGGAACTTATTTAAGGCATTAATGAAAATATTAAGTTGTACTATATCTTCTCTCAGAAGAAGGAAACAGCTAGATGTCAAATGCATTATATAGGAAAATAAGCCACTAAGATAAGTGGTGCACTTCATACAACTATCTTACAGCCTAATGATTACTTATGTTTATCCATTTGTTAAAATTCTGCTTTTTTGAGAAACATGGAGAGAGTTTTTTCATTCTTTTTATGACAGCCCTCTGAATATTTGAAGCTGTTTATTGTGTCTTTAGATCAGAACACACCTTACTCATGTATCCTACATTTGTTCCATAAATATTTAATTAGTACTTCCACTGTTTCATCTTAAAACAGAGAAAAATGAAAAGTATTTTATTCAAGTTAGGTTTTTTGGTGTAGTTGAGAGACAGAGAGAGAGAGAGAGAGAGAGAGAGAGACAGACAGACAGACAGACAGATAGACAGACAGACAGACAGAGAGATAAAGAGGCCTTTATTGTGGGCACTGGAGGGTTGCAGAAGAATGCAAGATTCCCCCAGACCAGAACAAAGGAGTGACTGGGCTTTTATTAGGTCTGGCTGGGGGTAAGAGTTTGGGAGGCAGGCCAGGTGATATATTTACAGGTGATACATTTGAGGAGCCTTGGCATGTGTGAAAGAAGAGACAGGAAGTTTAGTTTTGGGCTGAGGGGAAAGAAAGAGGAAGTTGAATATTGTTGTTTTTGGCCCCTTTGCCATGAAGACTTGGTGAATATATGGGCCAAAATTCATCAATTTATAATTGGAATGGCTGCATTTACCAGTGTGGCTGACAATAAACTCATAATTTATTCATTCTCTGCCTGGAGAAACTGCCATCAACCTTCTATCTTTTGCCTTCTTCTGAGGCTTAGGCTTTCACCTGTAAAATTAGAACAAGACATTTGCCCTACATAGTTACAAGGATTGAATCAGGAAATGAGGCAAATGTCAAAAACTTAGCACACTTATACAACCCAGAAAGTTTTATTTGTCTTCTTGGAAATAAAAAAGAAAATGTTTCAGGATTACCTATCATGTATTAACCACATAGAAGTTCAGATATTAGAATAAGATATGTATTATTTCTATTTAAGGGTCACATTTTAAAAATTTCTCATAGAGATCTACTCAAAGGAGTTTGTTCTAAAATCCCAATTATGCTGAGGTCCTGAGAAAGGGTTTCAGTTATTTCACAGATGAGAGTGAGCTAGGAGGCAGGAAAGTCTGTCTACAGGGTTAGTCATAGACCTCACTCTAGGTGAGCTAGGGCACTTGCATGCAATCCAGCCCTAACCTTAGCTTCTGACTCTAGGACTGCCAGTCCTTAGTCAGCTTATACTGCATGCCTGTCTTTGAGGGCAAAGTATTTTGAGTTAGAAACCTACTCCCAAACCCATGTATTTGATTTCTTTAAAGTTGATGTGCCATCCTGCAATCTTTCTTCTTAGAAATCCATTTATCATTAGAAAATTTTATCTTTATATATCTGTTTAGTTGCAGAATTGAAGAGACTAATACAGAAGAGATTATTATTTGACATTACAGAGGAATTAAGTAGAGTTTAATTCCTTTAGGAGGGTAGCAAAAAAAATCTACCTAGGAAAATCTTGGTGCTACACATTAGAGCATTTCAGAGCTGAGGAGAACACCATTGTGTGTACTTCTGTGTTCTTTCTACTTAGTTAGGATTATTTCTTTCATCATTTGCTGCTTAATTCAATATTTCTAAAATTTAAGGTCTATGTCAATCTCAGTATAGCTACATTCATTGGAAATTATTAGTTTTGAGGAGTTCTTTGATTTGCCATATTATAGATAATATAGTAAGGACAATTTTGTTCTAAGCCTTAGACTTATCATACTAACATTTTTGTTGTTATTGGAGATTAAAATAAATTTCTGTTAAAATTTATATTCTGAAAGATCATTAAAATGATTGAATGCCTGTTAGTTTTAGTTATTTTACCCTAAAGTGTCAATATGAATGCAAATTTTTGTAAGCTAAATTTAGGTCAATGTGTTAGTCTGTTTTGTGCTGCTGTAACGAAATTCCAGTGACTGAATGATTTAAAAAGAAAAGAAATTTATTTTCACAATCTTGGAGGTTGGGAAATTCAAGATGAAGGGGCCAGTATTTAGGGAGAGCCTTCTGGTGGGAGGCATCACATTGGAGAGGGGAGAGGAGAGGAGGGGCAGACAGAGGCTGATCATTTTATAAGGTTCCACTCCATGAATGGCATGAATCTTTGCTCTCATGGCCTATTTCTCTATATCTAAAAGTTCCATCTATCTCCCAGCATCCCCACATTGGGGATCAAATTTCCAATACAGGAACTTTGATGGACATATTCAAACTATAGCCCCTGGTTATAGCCTTTGTGTTTGTTGAGGCAAGAGTATTTAAATTCTCATACGATTTCTTGATTTCTTTCTTTTCTCTTTCTTTCTATCGTCTTTTGATTTTTTGAGATAAGGCTGGCCTCAAACTCAAGGTGATCCTCCTGCCTCTGCCTCCTGAGTGCTGGAATTATAGGCATGTGACATGTTTTTCTTCATTTGAAGGAATTTCCAATGTTTGCATTCTTTTTTCTACTCCTCATCTCTCCTGCTTCAGGCACCTGTAAGAATGCTGATGAGGGAAACTAGAATCTTCTATTCCTTACCAGAATGGGAAGAGCAAAACTTTCTGGGGAAGAGAAAATACTGGAATTATTCTAGTCTTTTTCCTCAAGCTCCTCTAGAAATGAAGAGCTTACACTTTTCAGGATGTTTCAAAGGGTAATGTCAACCTGAGGTGAGGAATGTACACTTTGTCTTTGTGCTGGCAAGATGATCAGTGTTTCTCATGAATGAACTAATGAAGGAAATAAGAACTTAATCAGCTCAAATCTTGTAAAGTGTATAAGAGCTAGTTTATCTCCTTGAGCAAAAATGCATACTTTCTTAGATTGTGTGCAGACAAATGTGAAATTGAGTTCTTTTTTTTAAATTAGAAACACTATAAAGACCTCATGCACATCACTGATATGTTTCTGGACATTTCTATCAATAGAACAACTAGAATCCATTGTTTTATTATCTTGGTGCTTTCTCTCCTGTTAACTTACTAGCATGCTGAGATCACCTATTTTGAAAATTACCTTTCAGTATTATTTGAAACTCTTTCAGTATTATTTGCTATACCAGTGTTTGGGACAACTGATCTATCAGTTACTAAGTATTCCAGTCACAAGTTTCCCTTGTCTTAGAATTTTGAGACTATAAAGTGTTTTTCTTTTATTCCAAAACACCTTAAAAGTAAAACAGTTCATCTCTGTAAAATTTTGCATTGTATTTTCTTATAGAGGCAAATTTATAAGTAGAGGAATTCATAACGCCTTCTAGAAAATGTGCTGCTATTGTTTTTCCTGAAGAGTTTGGAAGTACTTATCCATTGGTTTATTTAGGGATCTATTTTATTTTGTGTAGAGAAAAGGAGAATGAATAAAGGCACCAGAAAAGAAAAAAAGAGGAAATTATGGTTTTCTCCTTTTAAACATTGAACATTAACTTCAGATTTTATTGGTCAAAGGATTCCAGGTGTTTCTATGTCATTTACTCTTTTATAAAGTGGGTAAGACTCTTCTCATGCAAATGAAGAAGTCAAGGAGTGGAAATGTTAACTAGCCCAGGGCCAGGGACACAGAGGTGGGAATTAGCTTAGGTCTTCATATTTCCTTGTATTGAACTTCACCAGGTGGGTAATGCTGACCTTTGCTCCTATTAAATCATTGACCCCATATTACCCCACAAAAATTACTTAAGGACCTTTTTTATTTGACACTTTGAGGATATTATATGGCTCTCAATGGCAAACTGCACCATTTTTTCTTCTTATAGCATTTGTGCCTCCTTGCAGTTTTCAATTTTTGTCAGTCAGTGAATTGTTCACTAAGTGGGAACTCCTAAGATTTAAAGGGAAATAAAAATGCATAAAATAGCATTCTGAATTTGGGCATGGCAGTACATCCTCGTATTTCCTATTGTTTAGAAGACTGAGGGAAGAGTGTCACAAGGTTGTGGACTTCTCCAATGGCCTGGAACTCTGGGTTCAAATCCAAGTACCACAGTAACAAAAAAATATGGTTCTTGCTTGGAAGAGATTTGAGAATGGTGGGAAAATAAGCACTCTTGATTATTAATCAGCCAGTCACTATTTGATTAGTATGAGATAAGGGACCTAGGGACTCATGGTATCCACAAACCTCCACTTAGAGGGCTGAGGTAAGAGGTTAGGACTAGGGCAAAGATCCTAAAAACCTGAGGTTAGCAGGTTAACCAAGATGTTTCCTAGAAAGAGACAGTACAAGCAAAACAAAAGACCCAAGATGACATCAAGCCGTGGCCGAGAACTGTGGTCTAATCAGAAAAATGCTATTTTCAATCTTTAATTTGAATTTGGTGGTGTCTGCAGGACCAATCACAAGATGCTCTTTTCATTCCTCCATTTACATATGGACACAGCCAATCAAAGATACTTTCTGATACTTTATTTATGTCTGGCAGGAAGCCAAGTGAATGTTTTCATCAGACCAGTTTGTACCTGGTGTGACACAAAATGAGTGCATAGGACTGTTATCATTTATACCTAGATGTCTCCCCAAAACCTCTGTGCCTCTGGTGAAGGAGGTGGGTCAGTAGAATGTGGCTTGGAAGGGTCTATTCTTCTCCTCTTGATCTCCCTCTCCACTTCATGCCTGCCATGCCATGAGCTGTTTCTCCTCTGCCATGCTACCCAGTCTTGGAGCTAAAATAAACCATCCCTCCTTTAAACTGTGGGTGTTGGGAGTATTATGTCTTAGCAAAAAGAAAGTCAGATAAGGACAAATGTTTCAATGCCTTGTTTGCATGAGAGGGATGCCAATTAGGGGATTCTAGATTCTAGATACTGAAACCCCTTTCCCTTAATCCTTTGAGCTTTTTACCAGCCTGGTCCTGCCCTGTAGTGCATAGTTCTTTTTCTGTCTTCAGTCTTTGCTGCCTTTTCTGTGTATCTTCTACAGTTCTTTTCTTGGGACACCAAGAACCTGCAATGAAATCCCATGAGCTCTCTCCCACTGAATCTGGTAACAGGATTGTCTGTGGGCTGGGGATATTGGGATAGGGACCTGCACTGGGCTTAGAAATAGTCACAGTGTGGATTATAGAATTTTGAAACAGAACTCAGACAATTTTGTTTCTCATTTTGTACTCAATTTTTGGTGAATAAAGAAATTATCCTGAGTTTCAATTTTCTCATCCATAAATAGAAAATCTTGGATAGAGTTTTAGAGTCAACTGTGAATGGCATTATTTGAACAGGTAGAATTCCTTGTGGTAGCCTTGGTGACAATCACCATCAGTGATTCTTGTCCTCTGCTATTCATGATAATACTGAGGGGTTCACTTCTGTGTATTATGAAATATTGGTTCTATTTTTCTCCTAGAGATGGTCTCTATTGTTTTCTTGACTTGTACATTTTTTTTTTTATTTTTAGTTTTTTGTAGTATTGGGGATTTAACCCAGGGCCTTTGCAATGAGCTACATTCCCAGCTATTTTTATATTTTCTATTTTGAGACAGGATCTCATTACTTTGCTATGTTTCCCAGGCTTGGCTTGAACTTGCCCCTCTCCATACTTTGATGAAGCAGGATGCTGGCTTGGAGGGGCTCCTATGAAAGGAATTGAGGGCTGTCCCCAGACAAGTATCAGTAAGGAATTGAGGTCTTCAGTTCAGCAACCAGTTAGGAGAAACTGAATGCTGTCAATGACTACCTAGTAGCCAGGCAGCACAGTCCTGCCCACCCAAGATGCCAGACAAGAACACGGACCTGGGACAAACACTTGGATTGCAGTCTTGCCATAGACCATGAAGCAGAGGATCCAGCTAACTCATGTTCAATTTCCTGCCCTGCAGAAAATGTAAGAAAAGTGTTTTAATACACTGTGAAGATAATTTGATGCTCAGAACTAGATAGTGAATATACTCTTTTAATTAAAAATATTGTTCAATATCCCAAAATATTGCTTATTATGAAACAGAGACCACAAAAATACTCAAAATGGAACCATCTGTTATACTTTCTATTTAGAAATAAGCCCGGTTAAACCTTGATAAACCTGTTGGCCCTTGTTAAACCTATCAGGTCCCCATCTGTGTGCACCTGGATTAGTTTTGTTTCTTCATGTTTTGGATGTTCTCTGATTTCCATCAGGAATTTCTTAGAATTACTACTGAAATGGTGGTACTTTTAAAATATTGCTATTTTAATATTCATACTTGAGACTCGGGGTTGGTTAGGAAGCAGATCTTGTGCTTAGTTCTTCCTTCTTAGCTGTACTTTCTTTTTCTAAATTTTTTCTCCATTGGGTTGAGTGGTGACTGCATCCAGCTTTTCTCCTGCTTCATTTGATTCTTCTACTCAGTTCAAACAGGTGTGGCATTTTAGTCTCCATCGTGAGCTTTCATGTTTAAGTTCCCCTTTGCAATACAAGGGTTCTGTTTTTGGAACTTCTCTGGTTTAAATGTATGTATTCTCAAAATGTAGCTACACTAACGACATGGTTTAGGCTAGTGTTTTCTGAAGTGTGGAGTTTGTGCCATTGTTACAATGGGAGGTTTTTATCCAGGCTTCTCAGTGCTGGAACAAAGTATCTGACATCTGCTACTTAAAGGTGGAGAGTTTTATTTTGACTTACAGTTTCACAGGGTTCAGTCTATGGCTGGCTGGCTCCAAGGCAGAAATAGCATGGCAGAAAGATCTGGTGAAGAGGAGAGGAGACAAGAGACAAGAGATGAGAGACGAGAGACAAGAGAAGAGAGAAGAGAGAAAAGAGAGAAGAGAGAGAGAGAAGTGCCCTTCAAGTATCCCAGTAACCCAGCTCTTCCAACTGTGCCACACTTCCTAGTAGCACATTTAGCTATAAATGGTATCCCCATGATCCAATTACCTACTGAAAGCCCCACCTATCAACACATAAGACTTTTGGAGGTTACTGTAGATTTAAAGCATAATAGAAGGTGAGTTTAGTGTATTTATATTCATGCAGTTAATTGATGCTAAAATCATACAATGAGAAAGAATATCATGCCCCATATTAATGCTTTTTGTGCCCTGATAACATCATTAGATGTGAAACTTGCACACCTCTGTTGCATAGGATAGTAACCATTAATAACAAATAATACTTTTCATGAGCAGAACTTTTGATATACAAAGGTAGAAACCAATAATATGTTTATTTTGAAGTTAGCTTTTATTTATAGTGAGTGATGCTGACTTTCTGGTGATGGTAGTAATTTTTTCTTATTTAAAAATACATTTGATAGAGTAAAAGGAGTAAATTTATTTAAAAAAATCTTTGGGTAAGTAATGCATAGGCTGTGCAAATAGAGCAGAATCATGAAGGTAGTAACTATGGAATGAGAATGATTGGAGTTTGATAAATAGTACAGTACAGATCCAAAAAACCAGTCATGTAGTTTAGATCCTCATTTGATTTATTTCACAGTTGTCAATGAACTGGGTATGAGTTTTGAAATGCATAGTATAAATCTCATTAATAGAAAAAGTTGTTAGAATGCTGCTAGACGTAACAGCATCAACTTGGAAATGATCACACCTTGTCTTCTCCTGAGTCCTCAGTTTTGGATTCTCCTTGTCGTGGTCCAAATCAGTGACTTTCAAACTTCAGAGGTATGGGGTTGGATTCACACAGAAGACTTTAATGTACCGATTGCTGCCTGTCTCCAAAGTTTTTGATTCAGTGTTGTCTTTAATTACTTTCTTATCTCTAAAATACAATACCTGACATCCACAACTTAAAGTAGGAAAGATTTACTTTGGCTCAGTATATAGAGATTTGGGTCCATAGTTGACAAGTTCCAAGGCAGAGCAGCATGGCAGAAGGGTGTGGCAGAAGAGAAATAACTCACGATCAGTCAGGGAGAGGCAGCAAGATTTTCTCTTTCCTTCCCTTTTATTCTTTGTTTAATCCTTTTATGCTTTTTTTTGAATAAGTTTATTTAAAAGTGCCTTTATCACAAATTTAAAATCTGGAGAAATCTTTTCCCATCCAAAGACTTCATAAATAAGGATAGAATAGAAAGTTTTTTCATTTCAAAAGGTCATTTCTCTTTTTATTCTATCCAGGCTACAAGCCTATTGATTGTGGCCACCCATACCTTCTTCCCAAGTAAGGTAAAAAAGTAGCATTTTTCCCCAAATCAATTTTATTTTAAGGAGAAAACAAATAAAACAAAATTTCAAAACACCGTAATCAGGGGACAACAATGATACACACATTGTGCATCGCCATCCCCAAATCAGTCACCCAGAGCACAAGACATCTGCATTCAGTTGTCTGAACAATATCAGCACAAATCTTTCTCTTCAATGAACCCAGAGAAATCAGTAGTATAACTATCTGGACTATTTTTAATATGCATACATACATACATAAAATCAGTAGTATAGCTATCTTAACTATAAGATAGTTATACTACTGATTTTATGTATATGTGTGTGTGTATATATATATATATATATATATATATATATATATATATATATATATATTGTGAGTTCTGCCTGCCCTAGCCTGGATAAGACATTGTGGACAGAAAGAGGGTCACTGTTTGTAGTTTGTAGCTTGGTGCTTTGCTGCCTTCTGCCTGCCATGAGCCATTTCTACTCTGTGATGCTTCTGTCCTGCCACCCTGCTTGGGAATCAGCCAACTGAACTAAAACCTGTACAAATTGTAAGATAAATAAATCTTTTTCTCTTTTAATTCTTTCTTTCTTTCTTTCTTTCTTTCTTTCTTTCTTTCTTTCTTTCTTTCTTTCTTTCTTTTTCTTTTTGAGACAGAGTCTTCAATGCAGTTCAGGCTGGTCTTGAAATTGCTTATGTAGCCTAGGCTGGCCTCAAACTCATGGCAATACTCCTGCCTCAGCCTCCCAAGTGCTGGGATTATAGGCATGTGCTACTATACCCAGCTTCTCCTTTAACTTTGTGTGTCAGGTATTTTGTCTCAGCAATAAGAAAAACAACTAAGACATTATAGAAGAGAAACCTGAGGTATTAAAACTTGTGCCTTTGACTTATTTCACTTAACCTTATGATCTCAAGGTGCGTCTATATATGGATGCATCTATATACGCATCTATATATGGATGCACCTTGAGACCATAAGATCTATCTATCTATCTATCTATCTATCTATCTATCTATCTATCTATTTTTTCTCCATCCTACTCCCTATCCTCTTGACCTCCCTTAACCCTGCAACAAAATCACCCTACTAAGTGGAAAATCATACAAGCCTCTGGTATATTATAGTTCTGTAGACCTCCTATTTTTATAGATATCAGACTAATAGTTATCACAGTCTGTCAGTAGTTGGGCTGTGTTTGAGTTTACTGTACCAATTGAACTACTTTAATCTGAATGTCAGACATGCTATAACTAGTCCCCCCCAACTGGCATATGACAAAACTGTGATTGTAAGGTGACATAGCCATCACCATAGTCCATTACCAAAGGAATGGGTCCTAAGTCAAATAGGTAGCAACTCCTCAATCTTGATATATTGGAAAGGTTGGTTCTTGGGGTAGACATAAAGACCAAGAACTTTCTACATTTAGAAGACATTGGAGGAACAGACAAGAAAAGTCTTAGTGCAAGCAATAAGGCTATCTAACATACGAAATCTACACACATCACACAGAAAACAAAATAAAATAGAAAATAGAAAATGACAAGATGAAGAAGTAAAATGCAATTCTAAGCACCCAGCCCACCCAGGACAAGTCCAGAACATGAAGAGAGAGGGAGGAAATTGGAAGTCAACAAATGGAATTCTCTGAAATGATAGCTGCAGAAGTGAAAAAATAAATAGAAGAGATCATAGCAAAAAAAAAAATCTCTAAGGTGCAAAAAAGAAATGACTATCAAAATAAAAGACATTAGAAATGTGGCTTTCATAGATTGTGATGGGGAACAAGAGTAACGGAATTGGGACTATGTGGTTTGAGCTAATCACTGATGATTTTTAAAGAACATGCCTAAAACCAGGGATAGGGCAGAGCATAGAATGTATCATTAGAATATTGACTAAGGTTATAGTTTAGGGAGCAGCTCTGTTCCAGGCATGTGCCTTTACAGATTGATATTAATTTAATTTTTTTTTAATGGCCACACTAGAGACTGAACCCAAGACCTTATGCATGGTAGGTAAATGTTCTACCACCAAACTAGCCCCCTTTAAAAAAACTTAAAATCAGTATTTGTTGAATTGTTTAGGCTGGCCTCGAATTTGCAAACCTCTCGTCTCAGTCTCCCAGGTAGCTGAATAACAAGCCTGCACAACTGTGCCTGCCCTTAATGTTTTTATACGGAGCTATGCCAGAAAAAATGGCTAAGAATGCAGTCCATTGTTATTTACTATGCTTATTACATTGTGCAACAGATGTAATGAACTTACTCCTTGCTAAGAATTTCTGACTGAAGTTTCATACCCTGTGACCTCCATTTCTTGTTCCTGTGTCCCCAGAGGTGGCAGCCTCTGGGAACCACCCTCCTACTTTCTACTTCTATGAGTTTGAGCCTTTAGCACCTCTTTCCTCAGTCAAGATCAAGGCTTTAGATTCTAGACTTTTTTTTTTTGCCTACATTTACAAACATAAGAATAAATAATGGGATCTGTCTAAGAATGCAGTATGGCAGCTTGCTTTTTTCCTATTTCATGTGCATCTGTACAGGTCAAGGCTTAAAAATCTACAACATTCTTTTTAGTAGTTGGTTTTTCTTTAAGGAGAGCTCAGGAAAGAGACTAATTTCCATGTCTCAAGAGTTGGAGGCTGTTAAAGTAAGTTGGAGGCTCTTTACTTGATGCAGCAACTTTATTTTATGTCCTTAAAAATGTCTACAATGATTGCAAAGCTTTAGTAACTTTCATTTTTATATTATCTTTTTATTCATGTATTTATGTTAACCCTCATTTCATTTTAATGTGTGATTTTGATTGGCAAATTGAGATGGTTACAACTGACATGTATTCACTTACTCTTGTTATGTTATATTGGTTTTCTTTCTTTCACTTCTCTTTGGTAGCTTGCCTTTCCTGGTATATTCATTATATTGGGATCCTTGGAGTTGTCTTGTCTTTTTCTAGAATATCCTTCAGAGATTTTTCATGTGCTGGTTTGTGGGCACATGAATTCCTTCATGTTCTTAGTCATCTTATTTCTCCATCAATTTTAAAGATAATTTTTTAGGGTGCATCAATCTGAGTTGGAGTTTTTTTTTTTTTTCCCTCCAAGCTTTCCTTAACTTAAGGGTTTGTGTTGAGAAGTCTACTGTGATTCTGAGGGATTTTCCTGTATAGATGATTTGTTCTGTTCTTGTGCTTAATTTTTGAAATCTTGACTATTTATATGCCTTGGTTTAGTTTTTTTGGTGTTTTCTAAGTAGGACTATTTGGAGTTCTATATGACTCACTTATCTGTATCTCAAGTTCTTTTTCATGCTTGGAAAGTTTCCTGCTATTACTAATGTGAACAGAGTATTTGTGCCCTTTGTGCTATCTTCTGATTCTTCACTGATTCCCATTAATCTTATGTTACTCTTCTTTGCATTATTTAGCAGCTGTTGGATTGATTTTATGTGGTCCTTTGCTAGATCTTTCATTTGATGATGACCAACTGCAGCCCTGCCTTCCAGGTCTGATAGTCTATCTTCACCTTGGTTGGCTCTGTTATGTAGACCTTCAGTAGAACTTTAAGTTGCTTGGATTTTTTTTCTTTTTTTAGAAGTCAAAATGCTTTCTAATTTTAAAGTAGTAAAATACCACAGAACAAGACAGAACAAAGCCAACTGAGACAGTGTAGTGAAATTGGTCCAGAACTTCACAGCAGGTTACTGGGAAAACAGTAATAGGTATTATAGTATATCTCATTTTCTTCACAATAGTTGTTCTTTCAATCAGGTATATCAGAATCAAAGGAAATATAGAACATTATAGAACTTATCAAAACAGAATATTGAATAGAGCAATACCATTAATTAGAACAAAGCAAAACAGTGATAAAAATATTTGCCTTTAAGGAGATGGTAGTAGGAAATCCCCCTTATTTGTTATAATGCATATAGTCAACTTTGCAAGAGATGCTCAGATCTCTGGCTTCCACTTGATAACAGGGTGGGGGGTATGATGGATATTTAAATCTCAGCCTGTGTACTGGTAGGCATGCAGGTAGGCTCACAGCCACTTACCAGGACGGCAAGCTGGTTGCTTGGTTTCTCAGCCCCCGAAGTTCCAACATGGCATGGATCTCAGGAGATGCTGATGGTTCTCACCCTGGGGTGGCTGAGGTTTGCCAGGCCACAGCCACTTGCCAGGGTGGTGAGCTGCCTGCTTGGTTTCTGAGCACCCTAAGTTCCAACATGACATGTATCTCAGGAGACACTGATGGTTCTTGCTCTAGGGTGGCCATGGCTTGCCAGGCCACAGCCACTTACCAGGATGGCAAGCTGGTTTCTTGGTTTCCCAGCCCCCTAAGTTCCAACATGGTGTGGATTTCAGGAGACACTGATGGTTCTCACCCTGGGGTGGCCGCAGCTTGCCAAGCTACAGTCACTTACCAGGGTGGTGAGCTGGTTGCTTGGTTTTTGAGTGCTCTAAGTTCCAACATGGAGCAGATCTCAGGAGACACTGATGGTTCTTGTCCTGGAGCGGCTGCAGCTTGCCAGGCCACAGCCACTTACCTGGGTGGTGAGCTGGCTGCTTGCTTTCTGAGTCATTGCTTGGATTTCTATTTGAGCCTGTTTTATGGAATCCAGTTCTTCACTATGTTGGGTATTCATGGTTTCCATGTCTTTCCTAAGGTCCTTTCTTTTTGTTTAAATTTGTATCTATTGTAGATGTACTAATAATTTCCTTCAATATGGTCAGTTCTTTAATTATCTCTGTTTTGTTTTTGTCAAGAAACATATTGATCTGTTTTATTACTTCCACTGCCACTATTCCATAAAATTCAGCTGCAAGAGTTTTGATTTTCCACCTGGGTGCCCTCTTAATTTGCCTTGGGTGAATTGGGGATCATGGGTTGCACCTTGCTTCTTCTATTTTTTATTTTGTTAATTTTCTGTCTGCATTGAGGTTTGTAAATTGCTTATGTTAGGGATCTTTATTGCTAGTATTGAGAACTCTTTAGGAAATGACTAAATGGTCATCTTGAAACACTCAGCTGAATTGAATCAGTGTGGTGCTGGTTGTGGAAAGCCCACCTGAGGATTGTCACCAGTGTCATAAAAAAAGAGAACCGGAAGGGAAAAGATGGCACTGTTGCTCTCCCAGAGAAGTGTATCATGCTGGCTTCCTGATATGAACTCAGGTGTTCTCGTCACTGGAGGAGCTCAGGACCTCGTTGTCACTGAGGGTGGCTGTGATTCACTTCAGGGAGCTCTAGCCCTTACTTTGAGCATTGCTTCCTGGCTCCAGCACAGATTCCTTAGCCTGTTTGCACAGATCCGTGAAACAGGCTTGCATGAGATATTATTGTGGGCTCCTGGAGGACATTGCTATGGGCTCTAGGTCTTCAGCTGGACTCATGCAGGACACTGCTGTGGGATCCAGGCCCTCAGCTGGATTTTTTGGGTCTCTAGTGTGTGGACACATTAGATACCCGCACTCTTTTGTATTTGACTCTTTGGGTGAATACTGTAAAATAATCCTATACATTATGTGTCCAGTATTAATTCCTTTATCTTGCAAACCCTGACTACAACACATGTCTATTAGGCATATCTGGCTTTTAAGTCTGTCCCACAATCCTGCCTCTTCAATTTATTAGGGATGAAATGTTGCTGCCTTTCTGGCCTAGCACCCTGTTCTTCGGTACTGGGCTGCAGAATTGTTTATAGCCCCCAAATAATCTCAGTGTTGGCATACAAGGAAGACCATTTGATCATAATAACTACTTCATGTTGGCTAAAGTAGTACAATCAGATATAACAATATCAAGCATAGATTAGAAAATGGCAAACTGATAATAATTTGGCACTTTTAACCATATGAATAAGATCTATAGTCATATAACAAATCTAAGACAAATCAGAAAATTATATATAGTAAATATTCACTCAAAAGAGTGATTTTTTTCCCTAAGAAGAGAAAATATAAAAGTGATAGAGGGAAAAATAGAGAAAGAAAAGAATGATTAGAAGTGAGGCTTGAGGCTAAAGGAGGAAGCCTCAGGGAACTGGTGAAGGAGACAAGAGAGGGCAAAAAGAAGGGAAAATAAAAACAAAGCAAAACAAAAAATTAAAACTAATATTCATCAAAAAATAAAAACAACAAATCAAAACAAAACACTAAAAAACCCACCCATAAGCAAAGAGAAAGAAGCTTCTCTATGCTCGCCAGCCTGGGGTTGTCTTCTGAGGCCGAAGTTCTGTGGCAGTGTCCGTTCAGGGTGTGACTCTGCTGTGACTGGGAGACACAGAAGGCAGACAGAGCCCAGATCCGTGCTGGATGCTCCCAGCAGCCTGCAGTAGGAATAGAACAGGGGCCAATTCCGGTGCTTTCAAATTCACGGAAGTTCAGGCTGAACTTGGCCCCTGGTTGTGGGGTTTGGGCTGAGCTGTTCAGCCTACAGCACTCTGCGCGTCTCTTGTCAGTCTGACCAGGGCTCCCTGAGCCCGGTGACTCCTTTAGTTGTCCCTCACCCAGTCTCCTTGGGGTTTTGACACTAGGAGTTCCGAGATTGTCAACCCACCACAGCTGCTCTGAGTCCCTAAAGCCGTGTTGACTAAGCACCCTTTCCAAGGAACGTGGCAGTCACTTGGACTGGAGTCACTCACCAGCTGGGGGAGCACCCAGCATCCACTGGTGAGTTTCTCCCCAAAGGCCGCTGGAGTCACCACCCTCACTGTGTCTCTGTAGACCTGAGCCTCTTCTCTCATGCCATGAGCCAGGAGCTGGGCACAAAGTAGACTGCCTCTCCTCTTTCTGCATTGAAATCTGCCTCTTCACATTCTCTGTGGGCTCCAGATTACCATTCAGATCCTTCCTGCGTCCTGGGAATCCATCCCCCTTCTTGCTTTCTTCCCCAGGTTGTTATATTCCAGTGTCTAAATTCTGAATCATGGAGAAGTTGATATGTTGCTGCTTATCGCTCTGCCATCTTCCCGGAAGTCCTTAATGCCTGAGCGTCGTCTTTGTGCCCCACTCTTCTCCACCCCTAGGATCTATTCTTTAATTTGTTTGAATGAAACATTAGCATTGTTCAATGATATCAGTACACTTAATTATTAGAATGACTCTGTGAACTAAGCAGGAAATCGTTCCTATTTTACAAAAGTATGAAAGTTGTCTAATGACAATGGAATCTACTCTTATACAACATAGGCGTGGCCTGTACTCTTTACTGTCTATTTTGGGGCTCACTGTCATGATGTTCCATAAGAGGTCCTTTGACTTCCTGTATTTTCATTCTTTGACATTAAAAAATCCTGATCCATTTAGTTTTCGTTGGATGATTTAATTCCACCAACACGTTCACATGAATTGAGACTTATTACCCATGTCCCTCACAGCTTTGTTATTATGGGAACTGGTGGATTATTCTAAATAAATGAGAGCTGTGGTAACACTCATTAGTGCAGATAATTTTAATTTTAATTAGGATAGAATTTTGTGTATTCTAAATGATTGGAAATAGAGGGTCTTTTTTCTTAAAGAAGATATTTTTAATTCATACCCCTGAATAATGTCATATATTGCTTATATGTTAGGACACAATTAGTTCTACCTTTTACATTTTTTTCTTTTAAAAATACTTTATGCTTTATTTTTTTTTCACACTTTTTTTTCCCTGATCCATTGCAGTCAATTTTTCAAATGACCCTGGAAAGAAATTCAGGCTTGCTTAGCTTCTTTGAAAGATTTTCCTCAGAAAATAGCTTAGAAAGTTTTTTAGCTGTGGTATTTATCTTTTAAAATAACCCTATGGGAAAATGACCAAGATGTGTTCAGAATGTCAACCCTGGGGACCACGGATTGCATCTGCCACCTGACTGTGGAGACCACATTTTAATCCGGTGACTCTGAGACTTCTGTTGCTAAAATAGTGATTGAAAAAAATTAATAGCTATTTCCTTAGGGGCCTTAGCTTTTTAGGGGCCATTTATAGTTTCAAAGAGAGATTCTCCTCCTAGTATGTGCACACCCTTGCTTATGAGGAATAAAACTTGCTCCTAGCAAAGAGTTTTCCTTTTGTGTTCTTAGAGCTGCAAGAAAATGTGATTTGTTTCCAGAAGGATATTATTGAAATCTCTAATGTTTATTCAGAGATGTGACTGTTTTTGAACAAAGCACCAGAGTGCGTTTCTCTCAGCCTGGGTTTTCATCCCTGAGGTGTTTCTAAATGCATAAAGAAAGGTGGCCCTGATCCCAAGAAACTGTGCAGCCCTGGAGGATGTGAAGGAAGGGCAGTAATGTCAGTCCAGTGGAAGGGAGAGGGACAACCTAACGAAGGCCTCGCAGGATGCTGGGAGACAGCTCCTCTGGTTTGCTGTAAATGAGATTTAATGGACATCAGACAGCAAACAAAATGAGCTCTCAGAATTCATTAGAGAGAGACCTAGTTTCCCCTGCAATCTGAGTGTAGGATTCAAGCCCTCCTTGATTTGTCTTATGCTGATAACATCACTAATAATAGCAGGATAATCATTTAAAGAATATCTAGACTCTGCACCATGCTGGATACTGATCTTATTTAGTCCTTCATGTAACTTTTTTTTTCTTTTTGGGTACTGGGGATTGAACCTAGGGCTGTTGAACTGAGAAACTACTCCCTTTAAAAAAAATTTTTTTTTTTTGAGCTGGCATTGGCAGCATACATCTGTAATTTCAGCACCAAGGAGGCTGAGGCAGGAGGATTGCTGTGAATTCAAGGCCAGCCTGGGCTACATAATGAATTCATGGCCAGCCTGAACTACATAGCAAGACACTCAAAACAAAACAAATGAAATGAAATGAAACAAAACAAAAACTTTGTCTTTTGAGACAGAGCCTGGTGACAGTTACTAAGTTGCTAAGTTGCTAAATTGCTCAGGCTGGGCTGGAACCTGCAGTCCCTCTGCCTCAGCCTCCCAGAATGCTGGGATTACAGGTATGCATCACCCTAGCTTTCAGGTAGTCTTTGAGGCAGGCACTACAGTTCACACTTCCCAGTCTCAAAGTACTAACAATCTGCCCAAGGAGGAGAGCTGGGAAGCAGGAGTAGGAGTCACCCCAGGTGGGCTCCCTGCCCAGTCAACTGTAAAACTGCCTTTGCCACAGCATGGGAAGAGTTACAGGGCTCTGAAAGTGAATGAGACTCACGGAAAACTGCAGAAGCAGAAGGGTCCTCCCTAGCCTGTTGGTAGCATCAGCGTCCTGATAATAAACTAAAGATTCTCTGCTGTTTTAATGTGTTTGTTTGGGTGTGTGCGCTAATGATCATTTAGTCAAGCAGATTTAGTAGACACCACTTTGTGAGCCCCCGCTGAGTACTGTGTGGAAGTAAGGGTTTTTGGTTTGACCTTTGGGAAATTGTGTGGAGACAGTGACCTTGGGGAGATAGGAGAGGGTAGACAGATGTAGGTAGGGGAGTGTTTTTCTCCACATTTTTGTTGTTGATGATTTCAGCATTCTACAATCAATTAACATTGCATAAAATGAAACAAATGTGGCAGTTTTTCACTTGATTTCACCACCATAAGCACATACACTGAAAAATACAGGGTTACTTCATGATCCGATTCATGCCCAGTGCCTCCTGGCTCTCTGGCTCCCTCTCCCTGCACCACCTCCATCACTTGCTGTGGCAGACAGAGTGGGACAGTGCCACATGCAGGCAGTGCCACCTTACAGGGCTCTCCTGGCTGTGAAGATGGCAAAGGTGGCTGCAGGGTCCTCATCCTCTGCATTCACAGCCTTTGATGACTCCGGGCTGGACCGTGTGACTCAGGTTGACTGAAGAGCAAACCGAGACTGAGAAACAGCGTCTCCTCTGGTTTGTCTTCTGGCTGCTTTGGGGATTAGGTGACGTGATGGGAGCACAGGGAATCTGAGTGAGGCCAGTCTAGGTCACCCAGCTGCTAGCTGCTTCCTGACTGGCGCAGGCAGCTGGCCCAGACCAGAGGAAACCACCTGCTTTAGTCACAGAATCACAGCAAAGTAAATAATTGCTTCTTTAAGCCACGAAGGTTCGAGGAGGGCTGTTTAGTGCAAAAGATAATTGACATAGAACTCAGAGTTTGCTCAGGTACTGGGGACCAAACTCAAGGCTTCTGCACTGAGCTATATCCTCAGCTCCTTCTTTTTTAATTTTTAGTTTTGACACACGGTCTTGATAAATCACCCAGGCTGGCCTTGAATTTATAATCCTCCTTCCTCAGCCTCCCACAGTGCTGGATTACAGTAGTGTGCTACCACGTCTAACTATAAAAACATATAAATAGCTTATCCCCTCCCTCCTTTCTGATGCTGTTCATGCAGGCCCATGAGAGAAGGAAGCAACTGTGCTCCTGACTGGCAGGACTCTGGGGGGAGACATGCTCCTGTCCCATCAGCCATGGGGGGTTGTGCACTGAACCAGTGAGTGAGAAACTCTGCACTTGTCAGGAAACAGCGCTGAGCAATGAAACAGTCTAAAGTTCAAACCTGCTCAAGTATGATGTTTCATCTTTCCTTTAATTAAGAATTTACATATATTAGGGGTGTTGGGGAGAATTGACAAGAACAAAATGAGGGGCAGCAGCCGGACCACTCTGGGTGGAGATGGTGGGTGCCGGGGCCAAGTTTCCCAGGAGGCAGCCTGCGCCCTGCACTTCCTTGCTGTGATCAGAGAGCTATTGCTGGTCCCTTCTTTCCCTTTAACATTAAACAGTGCTTGGTGTTTCAGTTTTCATTGTTTTATTTTCATATGCAGTGTCCCTGGATTCTTCCTCAACATCGTTTTCTACAGAAACGACCCCAGAGTCCATAATGAAAAAAACCTGAGAGCCAAATTTGGAGCTATGGGAAAAGACTTCCAGCCCCCCGGCCATACAGGGACTGCATGGCTGTGAAGGGAGAAATATTCAAGGTGGGGTGGTGTTTCCTCTGCTGAAAACACATGTGGTCCACCTGGGTCTATGAGAAACGAGTTTAGATATTCATGTTTGTCTAGTATATAAATTTCCTGGCTCACACTGTGGAGCATAGCACATTTAGACACAAGAGCACAAAATATAAAAGGTCTGTGTTTGTTTGTTTGCTTATTGGTGGTGGGGATTGACCACAGGGCCTTTTCACGGAGCTACATCTCTATCCCTTATTTTTCTATATTTGAAAAATTTGAGCCAGGGTCCTCCTAAGTTAGTAAGTTGTCCATGTGAGGCTGCAATTTGCAGTCCTCCTGCCTCACCCTCCCAGAGTACTGGCTAAAGGTACTGTTTATTGAAAAATTGCAAAGCAGAGACACCCTGTAACCACTGTGTGGGTGAGACAGAAGGTAGCCTGTGTAGCTAAAGTTGCTTCCCATTTATGCTTTTCTCTTGCACACCAAAGGTTAAAGGTACAGCTCACAATCTTAAATTTTATGATGTTCAAGTCCTTGCTTAACTTCAGTTTTATTACCTCTACAGAGTTTAACTAGCTCTGCATGTACCTTTTAGAATGGCAGTTTAATTTTATATGTTTTTGAATGTTATAAAAATAAGGTCATTCTGTATATCTATTCTTTTTTTCCACCTTGCTTCTTTGGCTTAATTCTATGACTTGCTTTAAGCAGCTGCAGTTGATTCCCTTTTTATTTTTACATTTTTATCCAGGGTCCCTCCAAGTTAATAAATTGCCCAGGCTGGGTTATGACTCATAATCCTCCTGCCTCAGTTTCCCAGGGTGCTGTGGTTTCAGGTTCACCACCACAACTGATAGGTAGTTTTTCATCGTGTGACTAAAGTATTTATACAATTTACATGTTTCTCTAGGGAGTGGCCCTTCTGACTCATAATGCAAGCCCATGTTCAGAGTAAGTAGAAAAGGCTGAACTATTTTCTCAAGGGCCAGGGCCCTTTTACCTTGTCACGGGCAGTGTTTGGAAGTCCCCAACACATATCCTTGCTACCATTATTTATTGTCAGACTTGTAAATCTTGCCAGTGGGGTAGGTTTGTGTTAGAATCTCCTTATGATTTTAATTTGCATTTTCTTAGTATTAATGAAGTTTAATAATAGTAATGTTTTATATTTAAGTCACTGAATGTCTTTCTTATAAATGGCCTATTAAAGTCTTCTTCTTCTTCTTTTTTTTTTCTTTTGGTCTTTTTGAGACAGGGTTTCACTATGTAGTTCAGGCTGGCCTTAAATTCACTTTATAGCTCAGGCTGGCCTCAAACTCACAGCGATCCTCCTGGGATTATAGGCATGCACCACTTCAACCAGCTGTCTTCTATTCTTTTTAAAAATTCTGTGTATTTCTTATTGCTTTATAGAAGTTTTCTTTTTTTTTTTTTTACATGTTTTGAACGTTTTGCTGAAATTATGCAATGTAACAGATTTTCCCTCTTTTGGGTTTGGGTTTTATTTATTATGCTATTAATATGTGCCTTTTGATGGATTATAAATTATTAATTTTATTGCACTAAAATATGTCTAATCTTTTTTCTTTATTTTTATGACTTACAAGAAACTTTTCCTACCCTGAGGTCATGAAGACAGTCTCCTATGTTATTTCCTAAAAGTTTTAGAGAGTTATCTTTTACATTAAGTGCATATAAAGCATCAGGTATCAATTCTTTAATGTATATGAGATAAACATGCAATTTTATTATTTTCTGTATGGATATGTACTTATTTGAGAAACCTTAATCAGCTTTTTTTTAACAATGCTACATTCTCTTAATTACCATGGCTTTGTGTTAAGTCCTGATTCCAGGAGAGCAAGTTCTCATGTCTACCCCTTCCTCATGGGTTAATCCTGGCTATGTTTCTGTTTTATTTTTGTATCCCATTCAAATCTTAGGGTGCACCTTTGAATTTCTACTTATGTATATGAATTGTTTGTTGACGATGCAGGGAAACACTTGCCTTTCATTCTTATGTATTGATTTGATATATTTTAACAGGAAGTTGACATGATCAGGTGTGTTTTAGAAAAGTAACTAGAGGTAACAAGAACAGGTCAGCAGGGAAGCAGAAAGACAGGATTGGATTCTATTGGACTCTTTCCACTGAAAGAGGATGGCAGCTGGGTGTTTGGGCCAAGGTAACAGCAGCAATTGGGGTGCAGTTGTTGTAAGATGAGCTCAGGAAGCCTTTGGAAACAATGCCAACCACTGCATTGAAAGGATGCTAGAAACAGGACCTGGGGGAGAAAGATCAAATGAGCATACCAGACAGAAAACAGAGTCAAAAGAAACTTCTTCAAAAGAGGCTGCTCCTCAGTTTGTACTGGTAGAAACTTCTACAATGTCGAGTTTCAGAAAGTTTAATTGTAATTCAGGAGAACTTTGCAAGAATAGAGTACTTGCAATTGATGTGAAAGTGGTGATTGATGATAAATATATTAACATAGAAATTATGCATGGCTCCATTTTGTTTAAGATTATTTTTCAGGTTTTGACATTCTTGGCAATAGGTTTTTCAATTTCTCCATCTTGCGCATTTCAGGTAACTTGATTTCAATTTGAAATATCATAAGTCTTGCTGAAAATGGATTCAAATGTTTCTCAGTTGATAGTATCTTCCAGAGGTTGACTCAGCCTGTGTTTTCTAACAGACTCACTCAGCACTTTTTTTCTCCTCCATTGAATTTTTTTTCCTGATTTTTTCTTTATTGGTTCAGGAATATCAGTAAATATAGTTCAGATTCACACTTGGTCCCATGCTTGTTAAGAGATAATAAGATACACATCCATTCATGGCTGTCAAATGACTATTAGGGGCATTTCATTAGTTTTGAAATGTATTAATATGTAATACAGTAATTGTAGTGTCAGGTATTTCACACTCAAGATCATTCCTCTTAACAGTCACCTCTTGGGCTTCTATGTTTTGCATGTTTGAAAGAAATGGGTCCTTTGAAGCATGACCAATATGTATTAAAGATATTTGCAAGAGGATGTTGCTTCATTTGTCAGAAGCTACTGTAACCTGTAGGTTTTCTCTTCTTGGATTTATGGGTTTAGGAATGACTAATATAAATTCTAATTCTCGGCATATGGTGTGGCGAAAAGAGCTCAAATAATTGCTTCTGAGATATGGCAGTATGGATGCATGAAGGAAGCTGCAGGACCCACAAGTCAGTTTTGAATTTAACAGGGTATAACCTGACTTGAAAAAAATCAATACTGGCATTTGCAAATGAGAGAAAAAAGAACAGAAATGGTAGGATGTAGGAATAAATACGACTCGGAGATCAGATGCACCGCATGTGTGGGAGTCTGAGTGTGCATGCTTGAGCTCCTTCTGTGTGTAGGGCAGGTCTTCTAACTTCTCAGCAGGTGACCTTTCAGGGTGAAACAAATCTTTGAGTTAGTAGTCAAAGTGTGTCAAGAGCATGCTCCAAGAATGGTAACATTTTATTTTATTTTATTTATATCACTATTATTACCGTTTAGAGGAGCTGGAAATTGACCCTAGGGCCTTCCCCATCCCTTTCTATTTTTAAGAGCATCTCATTAAATCATCACATTGTCCAGGTTGGCCTTGAACTTGCAATCTTCCCTTCGCAGGTCTTGAGTAGCTGCGATGATAGGTGGGCACTACTATGTCTGGTAAATGGTGACATTTTAATAGCCACTCACGGGAGATGCAGAGGGTGTCAAGGGTAGGAGAGAACAAAAATTACAAGATCTGGGCTGAAACCGCCTCCCTAACTGTGGTTTTGGGTGTCATTAGCTGTGTGTCATCTTCCACGCAGCGGGATTCATTCTTCACGGATCTAAAGTTGTTTTTAACTATTCACCCAGAAATTGCATGAAAGGAGCTCTTTATAACATCGGGGCTCTAATTCTGGATCCACTGCTGTCCCCTGTCACTCTGTGTAGGTTATTCTATTTGCCTATTTCTCAGAATTCATAAAATGGGTGTTTCTACTTTAGGAAGCTGGTTACATGTTCATGTGAGAAAGAGGATCAGGAGAGGTATGACTATTTCAAACTAGATCAAAAAGTGTTGGAACCCCGTGGGAGATAGAAACCACTTAGCAGGCAAAGAGGGGAAGTTTACTATAGCACCTTTTAGCTCTAGTACAGGGGTAACCACAAGATTGTAGAGTTTTTAGCTCATACTCTGGGGCTAAGCAGGGAGTATCTAAAAGGTAGACACATTTGGAAAGGGTCCCGTCCGACCTCTTGGGACAGATCTGCTTCGGTTTCCTTGCCAGCAGAGCACTGGCTGGTATAGTTTCAGGCCAGCACTGGACAGTGCTCTGGGTGGCAGGCAGAGGGCAGATGATAAGCAGCAGAATCTCCATGCAGGTGGGGCAGAAGGCCTGCCCAGTGTGGGGGCTGCCTCGAAGGAAGGGGCTGGGAGGGAAGGACGGCTTGGAGAGGCTCAAGGACAGGTTATTACCAATTCTAGGCTGCGAAGTCGCAGAGCGATGCTTTCTGCGGCGTGTGCAGTCTCCACAAGGCTGTTATGCACCCCACTCTTCTACCTATGCTGCAAATTGCTGGAGCCACAATGAACCTTCATTGCTCTCTCCTGAGAATTGAACAGCAACTTGCTTTGTGCAGAAAGGCTTACAGAGCTTGTAGTGCATCCGAAGGGAGCATGGGCACCTGGGGGGCTGTGCAGGGGTCCCTGTCACAGGTCTGAGAGCAGTAAAGACAGCTGGGCCAGCGGCTCCGGAAAGCCAGGCTGCCCTCAGCCTGCGGCAGGGAGCTGTGTGAGGATGCTGACAGTCAACTTCTTTCCCGTTCTTTTCCTTCTGGACAGAACACTAAAAAACATTCTTATTTTTTCATTGTATTATGGCATGTTAATTTGTGCATTTCTAAATGAAGTAGAGCTGTTTCTTTTGTGTACGTTTAAAAATAAATGAAAGCCTTCTGGAGAGTAGTATTCAAATAAGCACGTCCAACTACCTTGAAGTAATGAAAACATTCAGTGTCTGTAAAACAACAAAGGAGATGCAGTCCTCAAACCTAGGGAACACCTCTCATGTTCCCTTTTCCTCTTCTGCCCAGTTCTCTGGCACCTCATCCTGGCTGACAGCCCCGCATCTGTGAGCACCCTCACCCCTCCAGCCAGCAGTGAGCAACCAAAAGCTCACAAAATATAACCTTCAGCACACTCTCTTCTTCCATTTTTTCTCAAATTTTTAAAAAAAACAAACAACTCTGTTCTACTTTTTCTTTTCTCCTTAGGATATCCTCTCCTCTCTTGTGTATTCTTAGGCTCAGTTATTCTTTGTCCATTTTCTTATTCAACCTCACCAGAGTCCTCGAATCAGTTCCTTGGAGACCCGACCTCCTCACCAGCGGGAGGAAGAGGAGGAGGAAGCCCTTTCTCTTCACGGCAGTGGGCAGCGAGGCTGACGACATGGCCAGATTAGAAATTCTGTTCCCCTCACACTTTCTCCTCATCCATCTCTGTTGGCAGCTGCAATGAGATATGAGATATTCAATATTTAAATCTTCTTTCAAAAGTTCTTGAGATTCACAATCTAAAGCTACCTTCTTTCTCTTTACTGGTCTGTGCGTCTTTTCTTTTGGTGCCTTGGCAAGTACGGCCAGGTGAAGTGCGAGCAGGTGCACCAGGTGCAAACAATCTCTCTCTCTCTCTCTCTCTCTCTCTCTCTCTCTCTCTCTCTCTCTCTCTCTCTCTCTCTCCTTCTAACTTACTACTTCCCCTCCTGGAAAACCTTGAACATCTGCATATTATTTAAATTCTTTGCTCTTCAGTATTTCTGTTCCTTATAACCTTCCAATGATTATAGTCCCTAAGTAACTGTACACAGCTCAGTGCTCTTTGGAGGTTTTCCGCACAGGTAAGCAACTGCAGGATGCCAGTGGGCAGCAAATGGGTGGCACAGGGACCCTGGGTGGGTGCAGGCTCAACCTGTCACCTTGGAGTTATGGTAGAAGGTGCCAGATTCTCCAGTATTCTGGGAGGTGGCTTGCAGTATTTGCAAACTATTAGAATAGAATTGCTTGAATTTACATTTATCAGTTCATTGCCCTTTTAAGAAGTACATATTTTTTCACAGTTTTAACAGAAATCAACAAGGATTTGGAGCACTCCTGACTTGGGAAATATATCATTTCTCTCTTTCTTCTGGAAATGTAGTGAGATTGGGTTTTCTATGGATCATGGTACTGTCATTTCCAAGCTAAAGCATTTCATTCCTGGTGCAGGAGTCTTCAGAGCTCTTTCCTTTCTGGTGTGGGGACCAAGCACATTTGAGGTGTTGGCTGCTCCACCCAGCGCCTAGAGTGGGAAGATGTAAAGCAAAAAACCTCACCACTCTGAAGAACTGGCACACAAGAGAGAAATAAGCCTCTTGTTCTGAGCCACTTGGAGTTGGAGGTTGTTTGCTACTTAGCATAATCTTACTCATCCTGATTGATTCCTTAAACGTGAACATTTTCTTGGTCCTATTGATACAAGTGTTATATATCTTATATGATACATAATGTATGACATGTATTACATATATGATATTTGTAATACATGTATCATGTATTATAAAATATGTATACATAATCTGTATGTATTGCTTTGAATCATATCTTAACTAATTATACAGTGTCATTGCAAGCTTTTCTAGTTTGTGTTGCTTCTGCTATAGTTTTGTTTTAATAAAACATGTACAGAAATATGGAAGTTATTTTAAATTATTTTCAAAGCAAGGATCCCCATCAACATCCATGACTCTAATGTAGTCACCTAGAGGTTGAACCTACATGCTGAGCAAGTGATCTATCACTGAGCTACACTCCCAGGACCTTAATACATATCATCCCTAATTTTCTGTCTCAGCCTTCAAGTGATTTTCTTCCTCTTTCTTCATTCATTCATTCATCAATTCATATATTCATTCATTTTTGTTTAGTAAACTACATTGAATACCAGACAGGCTGGAATTACTAGCATGAGTAATAATAGTAATACTAGTAATATAATTATCTGTGTAATTAAATCAATAATTTGTTTCCTATCTGTAAAGGCCAAGAATAGTTCTAAGTTCAAGGTCAGGCTGGGCTACATTGTTCAAGGCCAGTGTGAACTTCGTAGGGAGGTCCTGTCTGGAAACAAAATGAAACCATACCGAACTGAACTGAACCGAACCAAACCAAACCAAACCAAACCACTAACAACCAAAACCCTAAACAAAATAAGTAAATCAAGAAGTGAGCTCTAAATAATTTAAGTTTAAATACATACAAAATTTTATGCATTATGAACTGGTTTTAATCTGAATTGAGTCATTAAGATAATATGTATTTGAGTGGATAGGAAGCTTCTTGTTGGTTCTACTGATTATTTTTTACAAACTTTAGATCATTCCCTTAAAGTACTCAATATGTAGTACTAATTTTATTTTATTTTTTTAATTTTTATTTTGAAAAGAATAAAACCAAATGAGAAAAAAAGAAAAGAAAAACAAAACAAAACAAAATGGGGTCATTCAAAATAAAAGGATGGACATAGTACATGATTTAAAACCACAATACAAGGTGATCTACAATGGTTACCATGATGTCTCTTGTTATTTTGTTATCTTGAATTGCCCATATCATCAGGTACAATAAAATTGAACATAGCATTATGGGATAAAATCAATAAAAACAAAACATTGAAGACATTATAGGACTTCAAAAGAGGGTAATGGTCAAACCAGAATGGATATCCTAGTGAATCTTATTGTCTTCAGAGTAGTTGCCTATACTCTCAGACTTGATACTATCAAATATAACAAATTCAAATAAAATCAGTCAAGATAAGACAGTGATCAAACAAAACAGATTCAAATAAAATCAGTCAAAACAAGGCAGTGAAAGTAATACAGGGTTTCAGATTTAGTTAATAAGAAATTAAAAATGATTACCATAGTACATCCTGCTATCTTTGGAAAAGGCTGTTTATGCCCTCAAATCTAGTACAAGTAGACAGACTAGAAACAGAATATAACCAAACTAAACAGAGTGATGAAAGCAATATGGGTTTCAAAGCATGATACAAGATTAACAATGTCCTCTGCCTTCCCTATTTAGACAATTTCTCCCCTTTCACTTTCCCAGGGTACATTATCATATATTTTGTATCCCACTGACTCCTTTAGTTTTTAGATTAGGGAGGCAACCTGCTATTTAGCTAAGTGATTCTGAACTTTTTTACCCCTTAGTTTGGTCTCAAGTTGTATCCATTTACCTACAAGAGCCTCAAGGTTTTTCTTCCTTATAGCTGAGTAGTTCTCCATTGTATAATAGTGTTATATCTTTCTAACCAATCTCTAGCTGATGGGCGAGCTATCCCCACTTTTTTCTGATTCCCTGTCACATAGAGCATTATTTTCTCTTATGGACTGAAGTCCATAAACCCTGTTTCAGGTTAAATATATTTCTTATATAGAACATCTTGATGGACCCTGTCTCCTGAACTACTCTGTCTGTGTTTCTTTTTATTAGTGTATTGAGGCCATCCATGTTCATGACTATGGCCATACTTCTCTGCCTCATCTCCGCCATGCTATTTTTCTGCCATTGCTTGTCTACTTTTCCCCTTCATCCCACTGTCTGCCCCATTCTGTGAGCCCCCTCTGTTGCTGTTCTTGAAACCATGGACTTTTTTTTCTCTCTCTCTAGAATGTCCTTCAGTATTTTTTGTAGGGTTGGATTGGTGGTCATGAATTCCCCCAGTTCCTCTTTGTCATGGAGGCATCTTGTTTCTCCATTAATGTTTTGCATCTTGTTTCTCCATTAATGTTTTGCATCTTGTTTCTCCATTAATGTTTTTCAGGGTACTTCAATCTGGGTTGGAGGTTATTTTTTTTCAGGGCTTAGAATACTTTGCTCCAAGCTCTTCTTGATTTGATGGTTTGTGTTGAGAAGTCTGTCGTGATTCTGATGGGTTTTCCTTTATAGGTGATTTGTTTCTTTTCTCTAACAGCTTTTAATATTCTGGTTTTTGTGTTGAATTTGTGGTATCTTGATTATTATATGTCTGGGTGTAGATCTGTTTTGGTTGTAGTTCTGTATGCCTCGTACATCTGAATATCATTTCCTTCTCCTATGCTTGGGAAGTTTTCTTTAATTATTTCTGTAAACAGCCTTTGTATTTCATTTGTGTTTACCTCTGGGCTTCTTCACTCACATTTTTTATTCTTAAGTTATAGATCCTCTTATCATCTTCTAGTCTTTGTATTGTTAGTTCCTGGTTCCTTGTGATTTTTAAGAGATCTTTCCTTTTGCAATCACACATTGCAAACCTGTCTTCACGGTTTGATAGTCTATCTTTAGTTTCTTTAAAGCAGTTTTTCCAGCTTTCAATGGAGTTTTTAATTTCCTGGTAATCTCTTTGAATCTTTTTCATGTATTCTAGATTTTTTTATATTCTTCATCGAAGATTTCTCTTCTTTTTCTATGCTCCTCCATTCTTCCATCTGTATCTTCTTGAGAGGTACGTAGCATTTCTTTTATTATTTTTCTTATATCTTCCTTTATGTGTATAAATATTTCCATTTTGAGTTCTTTTATAATGTCAGAAAGATAATTCTTTATGTCAGATGCTGCTTTTTCAGAAACTGCAGGTGTGCTGCCCCTGATCTCTTCTGTGTTTACCTCTCCTGGGCCAGTACTGTTTGGGTGTGAGGCTGGAGACTTTTTTGTTTCTTCCTCTTGTCATGTTTCTAGTTTCTTTCAGACAAGTGGAGAGTGGGGTCCCCAGCACTTCTGTATTGGTTATAATTACTCTGAAGCATGCTGGCTAGGGATTGCTGCCCTCCCCAATCTGCTGGTGACCTCTGGAGTACAAGCAGGGGTAGGGCAGGCTGGCCCCTCCCTTCTGAGCTCGTCAACCATTGGGAGTCTTCACCATGTTAGTGTGTGCTGTGTGGATGGGGCTGGTTAGGGGTGGCTTCAGGGAGACCACCTCCTTGGCTATTGGATCATGCACAGGGGCGGAATTCAGTCCAAGCAATTCTCACCAATCTACTCTGCACTAGGAGTGGCTGACTGAAGCTGCTGCAGTTCTGGTTCTGGGCTTATTCTGCCTGACTCCAGAATGTCACCTGGCCAATTGCCCACTCTCAAGGGAGGGCTGAATTACCCACAATCACTGCGAGCCAGTGCAGATCTCTGAGCCAGTGCTGTTCTCCACTCTGCCGCTCCCCTCTGCTACCATGTCCTCCTGCTGAGGCTCTTGGGCTCACCAACCCCCAATTTCACTGCAACCGTGTGTCTTCAGATTCTAGCAGAGTTTCATACACAATGGAACTGGCTCTGGTGAGAGTGCATCTGGCTACAGCCTTCCATCCACATTTTTCTTTTCTTTTTTTGTCTTTTTCCTTTAGTTTCTTCTTGGGTCAAGAGGATCTACCTCCTTCCGTCTGCTCTTTTCCAGGATGTTTTATTCCAGCATCTGTGCTGTTTCTCTCAGGGAGGCTGCTTATTGACCTGCCATCTTTCTGGCTTCCAGCCTGTAGTACTAATTTTAATGGCTATTCTGTGTAAAGAAAGAACAGATCTGAGATTATACTGAAAAACTGTTGCATTGCAGAAGTGAATGAAACAAATTTGTTGTTGTGTCCTATAGGTGAAGAATATAGAGAAGATAATGTATTAGGAAATGTTTTCCATGTAGGTGGTGGGTTCTCATGGTAAGAAATATATAGATTGGATCAAGAATATGATGATAGGCGGTCTCTCCCAGACTGGTCTTCAGGTCAGAGCTTCTGTTCAGGCTGACTTCTATGCTTGATAATAGACCATGCAAATATGTATGTACCCCTACCTCTTCATCTGATCAATAATCCTACAAATTTCTAAAGTGAGACAAAATATTCTACAACTCATGACATACCTGAATGTAAGATTAGCATTTAGGAAGAAAATGCCATTTTATTATACTACATTAAAACATTTAATTTATGAAACAAAACCATTATTTTTTTTCTTGTATTTGCCACTAGGGATGTGCTTGTTTTTGACAGTGATGTTCTGAAAGGCTTTTTATCCACATTCCTTCTCAGACTTCCTATTACAGATAGCTCAGGAGGATGGGAACAGAGCTGGCAGGAGCTGGTTCCAGGGAACAGAGTGAAGAAATATTCTATCATGTTGATATCAATCCTGCCCCTTGGTGCTAGAATTATAAAGGCACTGTAGTATAGTATATTTTATCCATACCAATGGGTACAGACGGGAAAGAAGTTGTACAAATGTACTACTTTGTATCTCTTTTTAACCTAATAATCCTATACAAAAGGCAATTTTGCTGAGAGAGAGAGAGAGAGAGAGAGAGAGAGAGAAAGAGAAATGGGAAGAAGAAAAGAGGATAGAGCTTATTTAACCTCATTTCTTTTGTGTGTGATATTTTGTACAGGTCGAGGATAGATAATATATCAGTATAATTGTATTTGTCAAGTGTAAAAATGTTGAAGGAATTAAAAATTAGTGAAGAGATCATGGACATCTTTCAATTTTTATGGATATATGTAGGTACTGATACCATTTGAGAGCCACAGATAGATAAAAGAATTCAATTTAATTTCTGGCCTACTTTTTTAGAAAAAAAGTCATTTGAGTGCATACACACACAAATCCATTAGCCATCTGTTCTGAAATCAAAGAACAGAAACACAAACCTTTACCCATATATCCAGTAGATGCTCAAGAGTGCATTTCAGTTGTCTGGGCACCTCTGAGAGGCAAGAGAGAATACCAGAGACGGGGATAACAGGGCTCTGTGGTATCTAATGAACAGTATTCTCTTTCCAGCTGTCTAGGCTTGGAATCCAAGTGTCACCTCCTACCGGTGCTGACAGAAATTCTGGCTTTGTCGCTGAACTTTCATCAAGCTCTTTAATTAATATCATCCTTGACCTGGGAGGCTATTTGAAAGAGGAGAGCTGTATTTGGTCATTGCTCTTGGATAAGGCTGTACAGTGGTTTTGTTACAGTCATTGCAACACATCAATGTTACATGCACTGTTGTAACAATATCAGCATAACATGTCAATGTTATGTCACTGATCTTGTCATGTATGAGTGCCAAAACAAGCAGATGAGCTGGAGATCCCTCCTAGGCTACTTCTAGGCCCCATGTTCTCTCAGTCCCACCTGGACTATTCAGGGGAATAGCCTTGCAAGGCTTATAAATTTGAGAATTAAAAATCTTGCTGTGTCCATGTTGCTATGATATCAGCACCACTGTTGGGAAGCAGGCTGGCCTAGGTATGCTGTAGGAGAGACAGAAGTTTATAATGGTGTACTTCCTGGCTCACCGTACCATACTAACATGCTCTGAGTAACTTCACAAGTCTTTAAGACTTGGGACTACTCCATGTCAATATTACCTGCATACATTATTCACTGTTAATCAACAAATATGTAGTGAATCCCAGGGATGTGCCAGGAGCTATGTTAGACACCAGGATTAACCAGTGAGCAATGCAGACACGTGCATTTCCATCTCCATGGCTCTCCCTGTGCTGTAAAGCCTCCCGTCTTCCTCTTCATGTGCACTTGGGTGAGATGTCAAGGCCAAACTCAAGTCCACACCTTGCCCTTGACACTTCTATTCACT
Organism: Hydrochoerus hydrochaeris; assembly: GCA_004027455.1. Lineage (NCBI taxonomy): Eukaryota > Metazoa > Chordata > Mammalia > Rodentia > Hydrochaeridae > Hydrochoerus > Hydrochoerus hydrochaeris. The sequence goes on along the minus strand of PVLA01012327.1, from coordinate 9,446 downwards.
ACCTTTTCCTAAAGCATTTTCATTACCAGACGCTTGGTATTTAGTTATACCCTGCCTTGGTGCCTGCATGTCTTCTGCTTCACCCAGCACAGCGCTGGCCATGTAAACTGCTGAAAACTATAGCACTGTGCCAATTATTGTTTTCTTTTCTAGTTCATATTATTATTATATTAAAAATAGGGCAATAAAAGGAAGATGCTGTGGGCATATGCAACTGAAAATAAAATACAGTTAATTTTTTTTTTTTACTAGTAAGACTATCCTGAGCTGTAACAGGAAAGAAAAAATAGCTCGCTTGTCAAAGTTAACGAAGTTCTGTAAACTGCTCCAATTTTGTAAGAAAGATAATAGTCCTCCTTAATCTGATTTGAAAAAATCTATATTTGTACCTGAACTTTGTTTGGTTTAGTTACAGCCTCTGTATTTAAATGTAGACAGTATCTCTCAGTCTCATTCTTTGTTTTTTTTTGTCTGTTTAGTAAATGCCTACCGCATGCAAATATGTTTTCTGTGCCCAAAGCAATAATGAGATGTTTAAAAAAAGGATACCCCTGCCAAAAAAATTCTGGTTGGCTGTCTATCACACAAATTAATTCCTCTCAAAAGTGGCTATATTCTCACTTGCTTTAATGTGCTCAGAGCAGGCAACATGATTTTTTTTTTTGGGGGTTGGGTCTTCTCATCAGCCCTCTGACTATTTTATTTTGTTATGGACTGTTAAAGAGTGGGATTGATAGTGTTCCTTCATTTATGCAGTTCTGTAGAGGATGGATTTCTCTTTTAGACAAATGGAGTTAAAAAGTGATTACTCTTTCCTCATTTTCTTCTCCAACTAAAGCATCATTTGAAAGCCATAAGATCTTAAAAATCTTCAAGAAACAGTTTTAACAGTCAAAGTATGTTCTTATCTAATATACAACCAGAAAGATAAAATAAGAGTTAAGAAGTTTTGAGAGAAATTTGCAAAAGTTAGTGATTCTGTTTTGCTTTTCTGTGGGGTATGGTTCTGTCCCTGCATTCTATAGAACCCACATGGAGAACTTTAATTCTAGAATAGGACTATTACAGCCAAGTAGATATGGTGATCATTAAATCCATAGAGATAAGCCCAATTAATGGAATCTGGATGAATAGATTACTTCAATTGTCAGAGTTGTCTATTGGTATTTAAACCAACTGAATAATAACAAGTCACCTAATTGAAGAAGATTGAAACTAGGGAAGGTGTGGTGGTCATTTCAGTATTTTCTGAATGAAATGAATCACTTTTAGAACAATATGTCACATTCACATTGAGTGGTTTTGAGCTTAGCATATTTAAAAGTTATAAGTAGCATTTTCATAATGTCTTGCATATGTCATCTATTAGGTGTTAATTTATTTCTTAAGTAGTGAATATTTTCATTGATGAACACATAACTTGTCAGAGACTGGTAATGAATAAAGAAGGGATGAAGACATGTGCCTTCAGGCCAGACAGCTGGGATTGGCTTACTACCTGTGAGGTTTTGGAGGGATTGTTCTACCTCTGTAGTGGTTTGATGTGGTCCCCTGAATGAGGTGCTCATACCTTAACACCCAGAGTCAGTGAATGCGAGCTTAAATGGAAAAGATTCCTTGTAACTACAATTAAGGTAAAGAAGTAGAGAAGAAATTACCAGGGTTAATAAAATGGGCCCTAGATCCATTAATGAATGTCCATACATGACACATGCTGAGAGAGAACTGAGGAATGCCATAGAGGAGAGGGCAATGTGAAGATGAGAGCAGAGAAAGGAGTTTTGCACTTGCAAGCTGAGAAACATCCAGAACCAGGAGAAGCTGAAGAGGCAACATGGTCTACCTTAAATCCTTGCTGGGGCCAAGGCCCAACCAACTCCTTGGTTTTGGACTTCTGACCACCATATTTGTAAGAGAGGCATCTCTGTTGTTTTCAGCCACCAACTTTGCAGTTATTTATTTATTTATTTTTATTTAAAGAAAAAAGAAACAGAAAGAGGGTAGACATAATACAAAATTTCAAAAAAACAAAAACAAAAACCAGTAAGAAATCACTAGTTGATAATTACATATTTTCCTCTTAGAAGTAGTTGTTCAAGTTACAAAAGTAAAGCATACAAAGTGAACATTTAAACAGTGAGACTGCAAACAGTTCTATTCATCTATCCAGCAAAAACTTAGTAATATGATTATCAATCCTACACACTTAAACATACATGCAGTTATATCCTTTAGAATACTTTCTTTTCCTCTCTCTTTTTTACAATAACTATAATCAATTCTTGTAAACTGTTTAGAAGTTCTACACATGTATAAGTCTCTACATGCATACCTAGCCTTTCTGTATTAGAGGGAAAAACAAAACAAAACAAGTCAGCAAAACAAATTCCTAGAGGAACACAAAATGAAAATGACATATAAAACCACAATACTAGGTGATCTACAGTAGTTACTATGCTGTCTCTTGTTATTTTCAATAAAATTGTCTATATCATCAGGCATAGTATAATTAAACTTAGCAGTACATAGCACTATTGATAAAAACCAAACATTGGAGACATTATAGGACTTCAAAGGCAGTTAATAATCAAACCAGAGTGGGTATCCTATTGAATCTTGTCATCTTCAGAATAGTTGCCTCTACTCTCAGCCTTGATACTCTCAAGCATACCAGATTTGGATAAAATCAGTTGAGACAAAACAGCAATATAACCAATCTTCTCTGCCTTATCTCTGCTGTGGTATTTTTCTGTCATTGTTGTTTACTTTTTCCTTCATTCCATTGTCTGCCCCTTTCGCTGAGGCCTTTCTGCCATTGTTCCTGGAATCCTGGTGATTTTCTTCTCTCTCTCTAGAATGTCCTTCAGTATTCTTTGCAAGGTTGAATTGGTGGTCACGAACTCCCCCAGTTCCTCTTTGCCGTGGAAATATCTTGTCTCTCTCTATTAATTTTGAGAGACAGTTTTGCAGGGTACATCAGTCTGGGTTGGAGGTTATTTTCTTTCAGGGCTTAGAATATTTTGCTCCAAGCTCTTCTTGATTTGATACTTTGGGTCGAGAAGTCTGCTGTGATTTTGATGAGTTTCCTTTTATAGGTAATCTGTTTCTTTTCTCTGACTGCCTATAATATTCTGTTCTTGTGATGGGTTTCTGGGATCCTGATTATTATATGTCTCAGTGTCGATCTGTTTTGGTTGTAGCTGGCTGGAGTTCTGTATGTCTCATATATCTGAATATCATTTCCTTTACCTGTGCTTGGAAAGTTTTCCTTAATTATTTCTGTGAATAGCCTTTTTATTTCATTTTTATTTGTCCCTGCTTCTTCGTTCACATTTTTTCTTCCTAAGTTAAAATCCTCTTGTTGTCTTCTAGCCTTTGTATCATTGCTTCCTGGTTCCTTGTTATTTTTAAGAGATCCTTCCTTTCGTGATCATACATTGCAAACCTGTCTTCAAGTTTTGAAAGTCTATATTTAGTTTTTGTTAAGAAGTTTTGCCAACTTTAAATGGAGTTTTTAATTTCTTGGTATTCTCTTTGGATCTATTTCATGTATTCTAGATTTTGTTTATATTCTTCATCAAAGGCGTCTCTCCTTTCTCTGGGTTCCTCCATTCTTCCATTTGTGTCTTCTTGAGGAGTACCCAGCATTTCTTTTATTAATCTTCTTATATCTTGCTTCACCTGAGTTAGAATTTCAGATTTAAATTCATTGATGAGGTCATGGAAGTATTTCTTTATTTCCGATGAGGCCATGTCTGATATTGCATGTTTGCTGCCCTCAATCTCCTCTGTATTTACCTCTCCTGGACTTATTTTCCTTGGATCAGCAGTTGGAGGCTTTTTGTTGTTTCTCTGTCTTGTCATGTTTCTGGTTTCTTTCAGACAGGTGAATGGTGGAGGTCTCTGGACCTTTTCCTGTTGCTTAGTTTTTCTGCAGTGCACTGGCTAGGGAAGTGCTGCCCTCTCCTGTTTGTTGTTGATCTGTGAGTTGCATGCAGGGATGATGTGTGCTGGTCCCTCCCCTCTCAACCAGTGAGTGTCTTCAGTATGTTTGTATGTGCCCTGTGGATGTCACAGGTTTGGGACAGCCTTGTCCCTGGCTATTGGGTCCTGACCAGGGGCATGGCCCAGCCCAAGCAGATCCCACCAGTCCTCTTTGGAGCCGCTGACTGATGCCACCTCAATGGTTGATTCAAGCCCATCCTACCCAAATCCAATATGTCACCTAGCAGTTCATCTCGCTCTGGGGATTCCAGTTCCCAGCACTCACCAAAGTCCGAGTAGCTCAGTTTGCCATTTCCACTCCCTGTTGCAGAGCCTCCTCCTGCCAAGGGTCTCAAGCTCACCAACCCCTGCTCTTGGTGGGGATGCAACCTCAGCTGGATTGTGAGTCGACCGACTCTAAGACGCTCCCAGTACAGTGACAGGAGCATGTCTAGCTCCAGCCCTCCATCCATGCTTCTTCTTTATTTTTTTTTCTTTTTCCTCAGTTTCTTCCTGGGTTGTGAGAATTCCTTTCCTTTCACCTGGTCTTCTCCATGGTGTTAGATTCTAGCATCTGAGTTGTTTTTCTCAGAGAGGCTCTCTACCGTGCTGCCTATCAGTTGGCCATCTTGGATCGATCCCCTGCAGTAATTTATTGTAATAGCTTTGGGAAGCCAACACAACCTTCAAAATTGGAGTTTCCTCAACTACTAGATGAGGAGGATGATGATGATGGTGATGACCACAAGGTGATGATGATGATGGTGAGACCTCAGAGAGCTACAGTTTCTTAATGGATGCAAACAATTTGGTGTGTGGCATACCATAATTATTCACAGAACCTTAGAAACATTGTTCAGTTAATTAACTTCATGCTAACTGCATTGCCTGATGTAAATATGGTCCTAATTTTACTCTCCCTTTGCAAGGTATACAGAACTTACCAACCTGTCATTTTCCACAGAAGCCACTACCTGCTTTCATATGTAGCTTATAAATAAACAGGGTCATTATTGTTCATTGCTGACCCTCTATCTATAATTAGAAGCCTTGTAGTGGAGGAAAATGTATCTTTAAATTCTTCTAACTCCAACCTTTATATTCTATAGGTTTTGTGACAGTCAGTCTCAACAGAACTGTTTTCTATTTCCTCACTTATTTCTTTTCTTTGAGCAACAAGTTGTATGTTTTTGTTTTTGCTTTGATTTTAGTTCTGGAGAATGAACCTAGGGCCTTCACACTAAGCTATACCTTCAGCCTTCTTTATTTTTTTATTTTTTATTTTTGGGCACCAGGGATTGAACTCACGACCTTGCACTTGCCATGCAGGTGCTTATTCTACTGAGCTAAATCCCCGGCCCTGCTTTATTTTTTATTTTGAGACTGGTTTGTGGTAAAATTTGCAATCTTTTTGCCTCAGCCTCCTAGAGCACTGATATTACAGATATGTGCTAGCATATCTAGCTTAAGTAACAAATTTTTATACCTGCTATATGTATCATAATGTATGTAATGTCCTTTCCACACTCCAAGTGACACTGATGAAAGATCTCTGTTTTAAAAATAGTAATCTCTGAGATCATCAAAAACATCTGCTGCATTCAATCACTGGCCAATAACATAATTCTCTCCTACTCTTTCTATAGGGTTTCCTGATTAGGAAATTCAATATCCTATACAGTTTTCCAACATGAAGAACAATACCACTGTGGTGTCATGTGCCTCACATGTTCATTGGATTGAAATGTTTACAAAATTGTTGGTCTAACAAAATAAGCAACTGTGCCATTTGCTGTTTTCATCTTTGAGATAAGCATGGGTGATTTTCCTTATGTTGCTGCTGCTTACACATCATGACCAATATCAGCATCTTTGGAAAAATAAGAGCATATGTGAGCTGTAAATTAGGAGAATTAATTCTCAGGCATAACTCTCAGATGTATTTGGAAGCTTCTTAATATGTGATGGAAGACAGGATTCTTTCTATGGGTCTGCTGACTTGGGAACTCAGTTTATTTGTGCTGGTTTTGCATCTGAGGACTGAAACATGCAAGAGTTTGTTCATGGGGAAGTTTTGAAGGAACAGGAGATAAAGGAAATAATGGCAGAAGTTGGTCTGTGAGAGCAGATGAACTTTTTTGCTTGATGGTGCCTAGGGTCATGGTTTGTTTCTCTATTGCTCTTTAAGGTTAGGTCAAGGTGTAATACAGAATGTGGACAAGCCACGTTGTTTACTTTCAGATATATAAAAATGGTACCTGCATAGATGCAAAGAATAATCTAATGAGATGTAGGTCAAGAGGAGGAACACTAATTAGGAGAAAACCACATATTTGCAAAGTAGAGTAGGTGCTGCATTTGTGAAACTTGTTCCAAAATCCTGAGAGTCTATACAAACAACTTCAGGATAGGTATTATAGAAGAGAAATTTTATAAATGTAAACTTTAAATTTAAAATTAATAGATGCAGCAAAATTGTTCTTAAATAGGCAAACATTTAAATAAATGTAATATACTCATATTATGGAATACTACTCAAAAAAGACACAGAATATTGATGTACATAACAGTTTGGATGGATTGCTAGAAAATTATGTCAAGTAAGAAAAAGCCAATTACAAAAATCATATGTGATATTCCAGTGTATAATTTGTTTCTTTTTTGGTACTGGGGATCAAACTCATGATCTTGCGCTTACCAGGCAAGTACTTAAGCCACTGAGCTAAATCCTTGGGCTTGTATAATATCTTTAAATGCTAAAATTATATGTGGGAGACCACCAAGCTGCATTCTTCTGAGAAATGAAGCCCCTTGTCTCCATCTTTCCCTGACCCTTACTTCAAGCCTATTCACTGAGATATGCAGTTTGGCTATGCTGAATCAGATGTTTCTTTAATTGGCTAAAAGAATGTGATTGAGTCCAGCCAAGATGCTAACTTGTCTCATTACAGCATGTGGTGAGAATTGCCCCTCCCCCCCATTGATGGCTGGAAGGGGGCTTGAGCAAGAGTCTGTGAAATCCTAGGGTTGAGACATGAGATAACATCTCAGCTGAGGGCATGGGACTTGGAAAGAATTTTATCTTCCTGGCAGTAAAGGTGCCAATCTTGCATATGTCAAATTATCTTTTTTATTGCTAATTGGAGAGCTTTTGTGCCTGATGCAAAATCACTCTGTTTCTCCTGACATCCATGCCTGCAGAGTTTCTTTTCTGTAACACTCTGCTGCAAACCTCACACCTCCCTAATTTATACCAAAAAAAACCCATGAGCTTTTGGACTCATGGCTTTTTGTTTCACAGAGAACATTGGTCATTCCAGAGCTCCTCAACTGCTGAATATTCTCTTTTTGTCTTTCTTTTGCATCTTCTGTCATATTGCCAGGTGGGAGACCTAAACTCTTCATAGGGGTTTTGGTAGTATAATCCTCTTTAAGTGTTAAAATTATAGAAGGGGACAATAAGTTAGTAGTGGCCAGGATTAAGGAGACTGTGGGGGCAGAGGAAAGAGGATGTGGCTGTGACAGGGCAGTGTGATTATGGCTTGATTATGTCTACATTAATATCCTGGCTGTGATACTGTACTATGATGTAAGATGTTAACACTGGGAAAAGCTGGGTAAAGACTTTATGGGATCAATCCACATGATGTGAGTCTAAATGATCTCAAGCCAAAAAGTTAAATTATAAAAATTAATATTGGGAACATGTGAAGAAAGAGAAAATACCACCAGAACGGACATATAATGGATGGAGTAAGTTGCTTAGATATGGGTCTCTACATATATATATATATATATATATATATATATATATATATATATATTTTTTTTTTTTTTTTGAGACAGCATCTTTCTATGTCAGACTGGCCTCGAACTCACTATGTAGCACAGGTTGGCCTTAATCTCACAGCAATCTTCCTGTCTTAGCCTTTCAAGTGCTGAGATTATGGGCATGTGCCACCATACTAATCAACCCTTAACTATAAATACTAGGAAAATTATGTTAAACCTTGCCTTAGAGTTAAAACTATGTGTGAGAAAATACAGACTGATAAATGTGGGTATTTTGTATCTTTGGCTATTGTAGAGGGAAGCAGCTTTATAATTTTATTTGTAAAGTAAGAAAACTGCTTTGTGGTTAAATAGCATTATCATCATGCTTTATTCCTAAGCGAAAGGCATTTTAAGCTGTGTTTTCATTTTTCTTCTCCATTATATCTCTCTATATATAACATTAGTAGCACATTGAGAGAAAAAAACTTAAAATAATTCCTAAGACTCAAATTTAAATGGCACAAAATCAAGGGTGATTTCTAAGATGATGCCTTAAGAAAAAAATAAAATTCATCTTTTTATTCAAGAATCAAAGCAATATAGAGTGACCTGAATGAAGAAGGCGGAGAATGGCCTGTTTAAACTTTAGTCACACTATGGTACGTAATCAAGCCTTCAACACAGAAACATGTAAACTCACAAAACTCAGGTCAGGGAGATATTTATTTATGGAACATTTCTATTTTTTCTAAAAAAAAAAAAAACAACCCTTTTGCTGCAGTTGCTCACAATATAGCACATGCAACTGCAAAAACATGCCAATGTCTCAACTAAGAAGTAAATTTCCATGTATTTCTGCGGCAGTTGTACATTTTTGTTTCCTTTTAGTGGCTAATCAGTTAGCTTGTGGTTCTTTCTGGTGACAATTTTATAAGTCACATATGTTCTACTCAGCTGCACAGGAGCCTCAAGCCAAAATAGCAGGTCAAAAGAGCAGGGCGTATTTATGGCTAGGCACTGTGCTCAGCACTTATATGGATTTTCTCTCTGAATGCTCAAAATCATCCTGTGAAGATGCTATTATTATCCCCCTTCTCCACATAAGGAAATGATAATATTTTCTGGCTTTCATAGCTTAAACAAAGCCACATAGCCCCTTTGTCTGGTAATTTGATCAGCGATTGAATATGATAATTTAGATTCTTTTACTCATTTCTTCGTTTATGAAAAAAGGACAATACACATTGTGGCCTGATAGTAATCTTGGGGTTGCAGCATTTGATTAGAACTCAAACAGGCCAGTTCTTCTTATCTTCCTCCAGATAGCACCTCTTCAAAGTGAAAAAGGGTGTGGGGTGTCAGCGACTAGAGACAGGGATTCAGCCCCTTCACTATCCTTCCGTGATGGCCAATGGGGAAATACATTCTTCGGGTAATTGCTGAACACTTTTTACTTTGTTCTTATAAAAGGAATCTCTGAGGCCTTATAAAAATGTTAATCATAGGGCCAAGGATTTAGCTCAGCGGCATAAGCGCTTGCCTGGCAAGTGCGAGGTCCTGAGTTCAATCCCTGGTACGAAAAAAAAAAAAGTTAATCAGATATCATAAATGAGGGCTTCATTGTTTCAAATAATAAATTATTAATTATGGTAAAGTTAATTATTTAATAGTATTTCAGATTCCAAAAG
>PVLA01012326.1:0-45441 GCA_004027455.1 Hydrochoerus hydrochaeris | reverse complement strand
AGCCTGGGGCGCTTCCTGCTTGGGGCTGGGGGTTGCTGCCAAGGTTAGCATATATATATTCCAGCTTCTAAGAAATAAAGCGGATTCAGATTCACACACAGACTGGTGTGCAGTGTTTTCTGTCTCTCAATCACCAACTCCCTGTCCACCTTTGGGAAACCCTAGCCCTGCCGCAGCTGGACTCTGGCAGATATCACAACCCCCCACAGGAGTGTCTCATTCAATAACATGATACACACAGGGATGTGTCTCCAAAATAATCCTTTTCCTAAGCTATAAATCATGCTTACATAAAAGAAAAGAACTAAAGCAATTCCTTGTATATGACTGGGTCACAGTGTAATTAAACTAGAAATACATAGCAAGAGAAACCACAGAAACCGTGAAGACGTGCAGATTTAATACACTTTTTAATAATCAGTGATCCACAGAATGGGAAAGGAGCTTAGAATCAAATCACAGCTGTAGCACAGCACACCAGCACACACAGCACACCATGAGAGCTGCTCTAGAGGGAACTTTTCGTCCTCCCTGAGAACTGGCTGGCATAGTCGCACCTTCCTAAGGATTCCTGCATTCTTGTTTTCTTCTCCATAGTCACCAATGCTGTCCTTACCACCTCTTGCTGGAGATTATCTGTATAATCTGGGTTTTAGAAGTAAGCACTACGGGGTTTAACACACCAGGACATGAGCCCCAGATTTCACCATTTATAAACCATATGGCCGTGGGAAAGTTGTAAACCTTCTGTATCTTCAGTCTCCCTTGAAATGGCAATAACACCTAACTTGTGCTTTTTTTCGAAGATGAGATGAGCCAATGAATATAAAATGTTTGCCAGGCACATGGCAGGATATAGGACAGTGGACAACTGTTTTATTTACCAGCCCAGCTTTTAAGTTTCTGGCTTGGTCTTGATACCTCCAATCTTGCTCCCCAGCCCCACCATTACACACGGTTAGCAAAACTGTACCCAGTCTGTATTGTCCGTCTTTAATCAACAAATGTCCTTTGCTGACAGAGCTGAATCCAGTCTTTTCAGTAAGTCATCTAATTCTGTCTTTACCTCAAGCCACAGCCTCATTTCTTGGATTTTACTCACAGGGGCTGGGTAAGGTGATCGCCAAAGACACAGCCGCATCTCACTCGGTGTGTTTGGGCGCAAATGGGCCCTGGTTCCCAGGGCTTTGCACACTGCTATTGCATCATTTCTTGCCAGTCTCTTGTAGGAGAATAGGAGAGCACGTAACCCAGAATGAAGCATACAGCCTGGAGGTAGCAGGCTTTCAACAACTGCTAGATGAACGGAGGGAAGGAGACTAGGATTATCCTCATTTAAAAAAAAAAAAGAAAAAAAAAAAGAACGGCACCACATACATAAATCAGTGTAATACAGCAAAAACAGAAATAAGATTAAAAATGATATGGTCTCAATAGGTGTAGAAAAAGCCTTTGATAAAATCCAACATCTGTTCATAATAAAAATCATGATGCCAAAGATACAGATGTTCATTACCTCAGACTGAGAGACCCACTGTCAACATTATGCTAAATGATGAAAACCAAAAAGCATTTTCTCTAAAATCAGGTAAACAGCAAGGGTAATCATTTCACCACTCCTGTTCAATACATTACTCAAAATTTCAGCGAGAGCAAATGGGTAAGACAAATAAAAGAGATTTGAACAGAAACGGAAGGAGAGACATTATCCTTATTTGAAGATGACACACTGCCGAGGATTTAGCTCCCTGGCATGAGTGCCTGCCTGGCAAGTGCAAGGTCGTGAGTTCAATCCCTGGACACCACTCCCCATGTGAGGGTGACACACTATTTTACATAGGCAGCCCAAACACTACTTGAAGTCTCTTTGAACTAATAAAGTCAGCAGAGTGGCAGGATACAAAATAAACACACAACATTCAATACTGTCACTGTACAGCAATGACCCACTAAGAAAGAAATCAGGGAAGACAGTTTCATTTACATTAATATAAAATAAGAAAACCAGGAATTAACATAACTAAGGAAGTGAAAGACCTCTGTACTGGAAACTACACTGCTTTGAAAAAGATTGGCAGACATTAGAGAATGGCAAGATATCCTCTGTTCTTGGACAGGGAAAAGTAATACTGTCAAAATGGACCTATTTACAAAAGTGATATATAGATTTAATGCAATTCCAATAAAAACATCAGCTATATTTTTCACAGATCTAGAAAAAACAATTCTAATATATATGAATATATTATCTTCACAGTGATCTTTTTGTTTTTCTAAAAAAAATGTTTCTAGAATTCTGAGAACCAAGGAAAGAGAAAGGGAATCAGACTCTTCCAGTTCTGTATGTAGACTTTCCACACATATTTTCACATTGTGCTTATTTTTTACAATCAAGAACTCCGCAGACTAAGCACCTCAATGATATAAAGGCCTCCAGTGGTTCCAGAGTGGGAGGGACAGTTGTAGGTGCTGGTCCTTGAGGCATGTGCTGGGGTCTGGTTGTGCAGCCTGGATTTTAAGCAGATTTTAAGCTGGCCTCCTGTTTCAGTTCTTTCTGCAGTGTCAAACATGTCAGGTTACCCCGACTTCAAGCTGGTGGGGTCCTTCCAGAAGGATCTGAGTGGTGTCTGAGCTTCACCTATGACTGGCTTTATCTTTACTTTTTAAATACATACTCAGTGAATTATGGGGTAACCTTTTATTTTCTAGCCTCCAAAATTTTGTTTGGGTTTGCTTTTCTTCCATCCTTTTACACCTTGTGCATTTATATTCAAATGTAGCAGTTACTTTAATGAGTGATAAGCACACATATATTTAAAAATATTTATAAACTGCCTCCACTTTTGATTGATAGTTTAGCTGAGTTTCAAATTAATAATAACAGCCTTCATTTCTTAGTATTTTCCTTTGACCCACAGACTATTTAGAAATATAATGTTTACTTTTCATCTTTTTGACATTTTACCTAAACTTGTTTAATCTTTGTGTGTTACTGGTTCCAAATCTGATTCTATTTTGTTCCGGAACACACTGTTAACTAGAACAGCTAGACCTACAGTTCTTGTATGCTGGTAATATCTTTGCCATTCCCACCAGAATAAGGGTCAAGGAAAGATTTAACAACACTTGAAGGAATTTCCAACACAATATATTTTGCTTAATTTCTGGTACCATATGTTAGTATATAAGTCTATTTGCAAAAAAAAATTTACTTAGATTTTGGCAAGGTTATATTTCATAGTTTCACTACCAAGAAAATAACAGAATTCATAAGTCATTTCATTTTATAAAATATGTGTATATTTATTTTGTATTAAATTTAGCACAATATTTATTTTAATCCTAGGGAAACACATTTGCCTGCATTTTTAATATATTTGAAATCACATGGAAATTAAATGTGTATTATTTTAAACTCTGAGGGCCCATATATCTCTTGTATTCTTGTGTCACAGAAGCTCCTAGGTGTGATGGCTTCATCTTCTGAAAAGTTCAAAGAAAAGAATACAGCAAAATAATATGCAAGGAGAATCTTTTTGTCTTCAAATTGCAATCCTAGTCTTTGTAAGGAAACTGCAGTCAAATTTTCCTTTCTTTAAGCTTAAATAAGAAAATCCATCAACCAAGTTCTATCCAGCCTTCATTTCGAAATTTAAATAGTAAATAATTCACAAAATCCTACTCAATAATTCTAGAATGTTAAGCTCATGAAAGTTAAGTCATTTAAGGAATAATTTAAATTCCTCAAAATTTATTGTGCCACTAGTCTTTTTCCCCAGTCAAATATATTTTGAACACTTAATATTTGCCCAAACTACTATTATTGTTAAACAAATAACATGTGAAATCCAGTGAATAAAAAGTAAGTCCTCTTTGAACCGTCTGCCCCATTGTTAGTGGTTTTTCAGAGCCTGGAGTGAATGCATTTCCCACTTTCTGTCTGGTTCAAATGAAGACAGCAGCACCTTTCATGGAGAGATGCACCTTCTGAACTGTCTTGTCAAAGCGCTTTTTACGTCTTTGTTCCTCAGAGTGTAGATGAGAGGATTGAACAAAGGGGTGACCACAGTGTAGAAGAAGGTGAAAAACTTGCCGTTTTCTGAGGCGAAGTCGGTCCTGGGGTCCGTGTACACCATTGCCACCGTGCCGTAGAACATGAAGACCACCAGGAGGTGGGCAGAGCAGGTGGAGACGGCCTTCTGCCTCCCCGCCTCCGACCGCATCCTCCCCACGGCCCGGGCTATGTGGCCATAGGAAGTCAGGATGACCCCCAGCGGCACCATGGTGAAGAGGACGGAAGAGACGGTCAGTTGCCACTCGTTGGCGGAGGTGTCACCGCAGGCCAGGCGTATGAGGGAGGGAATCTCACACAGGAAACCATCCAGACGGTGATGAGCACAGAAGGGCAGCTGGAGTGTGACAGGAGATAAGATCAGCGACTCTGTCAGGCCAGACAGCCAGGCCCAGAGGGCCAGCTTCCAGCAGAGAGGGCGGTGCATGATGATGGGGTAGCGCAGGGGCTGGCACACGGCCACGTAGCGGTCAAAGGACATGACCACCAGCAAGATGCACTCCGTGGCCCCGGCGCAGAGGAACACGCAGAGCTGGATGACGCAGCCGGTGTAGGTGATGCGCTTGTCAGGACCCCACAAGTTGGACAGCATCTGGGGCATAGTGGTTGTGGTGAAGCAGAGTTCCAGCAGGGAGAGATGGCTGAGGAAGAAGTACATGGGGGTGTGGAGGCGGGGGTCCACACGCGACAGCACAATGATGGTCGAGTTGCTGAGGACGATCATGATGTAGAAGACCGCAACGATCCAGAAGAGACCCACTTCGAGCCGGGGCCACTGGGAGAAGCCGAGGAGAATGAAGTACGCCGGGAAACTCGTGTTGGCCATTCTGACTGCTTTTGTCTTCGGGTTTGGATGGGACGATCCGTTTTGGTAATGCCCTGCTGCTATTTATTTAGAGAAGGCAAACATCATTAGATTCCCCAGGCAGCATTCCAATAGGAGACGCGAGCATTTCCCCCTATGTTATACCAATAGCATGTAACATCTCTCCGTAAGTTTTTTTTAAAACAGCACATGGATATCTTTGAGATTCTTTTCATGGCAATTCACCTCTAAAGTCTGTAATCCAGACATTCCCAGTGCATGCCCTCAGATAATCACTGCAGGCCATTTGAAAGTCCTTCCTGTACTGTCCTTTCAATTACTTAGAAGTTTTTACAAGATTTTCAATGAATTGTTGAGTACAGAGATGTAGTTTTCAAATATGTGTCCACAAAATTAGCAAAAGGTCTGACTTGCATTGTTTGCTGATATTAACAGGAAATCAGGAGAAATTTTCTCAGAAACAAAGTCTTTCGGTTCTTCTCAACCAGCATAATCTAAAGAGTAAAATTTGAGCAGAAGGTGATTCTCTGAGGGCTGAGGAAGGACCCTCATTTGTACAGCAGCTTTGTTTTCTTTAACTAACTTAATTGAAGTAAGTTATAAATCCTGTTTATAAGAATGAAGTCCAGATGAAGAGGATGACAGTTTTATGCCTACTATTGTTAGCATAAATCTCCTCTAATCATGGTTCTGTCATGTGAGAAATCCACAGTATAAATAAAGAGCAAAATAAAAGATGGACAGCAGGAAGGAAGGAGATGGCTCTTTCTCAAAAGAGATAGAGAGGCAGGGAACGGCAGGAGAGTAGTGCATGTACTATAAACATCTGACAAAAATGACCTGAAAAAAGAAAAAAAAAACTATGTAATAATTACAAAAACTCTCTAAGCAAAGAAAGCACTCAGATCACTAATTCCTTGTCTAAAATGTTAATTTTGAATTCTTCAATATCAAATAGGCAGCATGAATGAACTTCTACCAAGAAGAATAATTTAAGTTAAAAACGAATCAAAGCAACAGAATTAAGAAATCTGTGCTATTTTAAAGTTTTGTTTCATGGGCAGGGAGTACATGTCTCTCAGATGCATTAACTAAATTATACTAACCTGGATCATTAGATGTGGAAGATGTTTTCACGGAACATTAATTTTCTGGTTTCCAGAAACTGTAAAATAATTTGAAGGAAATCAAGACTGTCAAGGGTAAGAAACACAAAAATAAAGTTAAGTAGAAGGAAACTGAGTTATACGTGGTGAACACTAGATCTTGACTGTGGAGAAACAATGCAAACGTTGCGTAGCACTATATCTCAAGAGACTGTTGCCCAGTGGCACCCTAACAGGTGCTATTCGATACCTGCCACACCACCAGCACTGGTGCACAAGAGCTGCTGCTGCTTCCCTCTTGCTGCGGGGCCTGTGGGTAGAGGGACAGCAGGCAAGTGACTGAGCAAACAAAGATTTCGTGGGATTCGGGCAGGTCAGATGCTGCGCTCCACAAATGGGCAGCATCAGAGCGTTGATGCCAGGAGTTAACCACGGAGGAGGCGACTCTGGAAGGGGCTCTCTGGGTGTGGGAAACAGGGCAGAGTGTAAAGTTCATCCGAGGAAGAGTGTGGGCTCCCAGAAGCTCAGAGAGGCTGAGCAAGCTGGGGCTCTGCCCGGGGCCCCAGCAGGGACCAGACACTCAGCTGAGCTCAGACCCTGGGCTCCAGGTGCTCACTGCCTCTGGGTCAGTCTCCCCTCCCACCACAGTCTGTCTGGAATGAGGACAGAGTGTCCACTCTGTCCCCCAAGACTGGGTCCCAGCCTCTGCCCTCTCAGTTTCCACCGCATCTTATTTGTGTGCTCATCTCCTCCTCCTGAGGACGGAGAGCCAAGTTTGGACAGGATACTCAGTGGTCCGTGGGGCTTTTGCTTTGGAAATGACATCACTGGAAAGAACGACTAATTCAGAGCAATGTGGCGCTTTTGTTTGAAATGATGCTGAACTGTGTTTGTAAAAGATCTTCTTTTTACTTTGTAAATGTGTTCTAGGAGCACCATAGGTAATTTGAGGCATATATCATATATAAATAAATAAAATAAGGACTGTGTATAACTAAAAGAGGAAACAAAGGCATTTCTCATCCTCCCAGCAGGTGTACTATATAATACAGACATCTTGATTTCCATTTTCAACACATGTTTAAATAAAGTGTATGTGGGGAAATATATCTCTATCTATCTATCTATATCTATCTATCTGATATATATGCTGGAGATAGAATATATTAGTGCTTATTTAGCTCTATATTTTTCTACATGTTCATCAAAATGTTGTAATTGAGTACATAGGCTCTGTTTATACTTCCAGAAATATCATTTTAAAAATATAAAGCTTTATAATGTTTTGCTTTAGTAGAATTTATAGCCCAATGCTTTGCTTATTTTAAGTGTAGGCTTCTCCCAACTGTTAGTCTAAAGCATCACTGAGGTGAACATCTGAGTAGGAAGCTCCTTGGTCCTGTCTGCCCACAGCCCTTCTGGGGGGCCTGTTCACATCACGTGATGTGGGTGCCTCCCTCAAGAATGAGACAGTTCCTGGGGCATCTTTGGCTTTATTCATGTCATGGTCCATTTTTCCTCCATGTTACTCCACAAGCATGGACTTTATTGTGTATTTAATTTGCATATTCATCATAAAAGTGCTGATCTTTTGACAAATTATCTGTAATTCTTCAGCAAAGGTGCCATTTTAAAAATTGATAGGTATATTTTCTCCTGATTAATACTGAGGAACTTGTTATACCATACTTGTAGTATACAACTTTGCATTTGGCATATGACTGATGTAAATTTCCCAATTAAAAATGTTATAGACTAAGAACATATAAAGAACTCAAAAAAATCATACTTCCCAAATTTAAAGACCCAATCCAAAAATGGGCATCTGAGATGAATACATACTTCTCAGATGAAGAAGTACAGACAGCAAATAAATGTATGAAAAAATGTTCAACATCACTGGTCTTTCCAGAAACACAAATTAATATAACACTGAGAATCCACCTTACCCCAGAAACGATGCTTCTTACCAAGAAATCAAACAATAACAAATGCTGGTGGGGCTGTAGGAACAAGGAACCTTTCTCCACTATTGGTGGGAGTGTAGACTGGTGCAACCACTGTGGAAATCAGTGTGGAGATTCCTCAAAAAACTAGGAGTAGAGGTCCCATTCGACCCAACCCTTTCTCTCCTCGGTATCTTCCCCAAAATATCACAGAAATACATGCACACCTATGTTTATGGTGGCATGGTTTGTAATAGCCATAACATCTAACTTCACTCATTCCTCTCATTTCATATCTCTCCTGATGGATGCCTTTGGTTGTTTCTACTTCTTTGTAACAGTAAGAATGCCATGCTCATGGGAGGTCAGGTATACGATACATCTCTTTGTTATACCAATTGAATTTACTTTGGAAATACATCCAGTAGTAGGACACCTAGATAAAATAGTTGTTCTCTTTTTAAATTTTTGAGAATCTGTGTACTGTGTTCCATGACTATACTAGTTTATATCCCCACCAACAGTAGGTAGAGTGCTCATTCTCTATATTCTTGCTAGCATTTACTATTTTTATCATTTTGATAATGGCCAGTCTAACAGATGTGAGGTTGTTATCAGTGTGGTTTTGATATTAATTTCCCTGATAAGTAAAACTGAAAATGAGAAGCTGGAAATCAGTGCTATCGACTAGACTCTCTGAGGTCCGAGTGTTTTACACGTCAGCCCGAAGCCTGCAGCTTCAGGGCCCCCTGGCTTGCGGACTCTTGTGTGGACCAGACCAGGGCAAACCTAACAGATCCTGTCCTCTGGGAGATGTGGGTGACGTGAGGCTCCCACAGTGGGTCAGATGAGGGGGCACATGACAAGGGCTTGTTAAGGAGAGAACGTTGAATAATCAGAATGTGGTTTCAGTCACTCCAGTCATGAGTCATGAGTCTGTTCATGGCGAGAGGTTTCTTTAGGCACCACCAACACAGAGCGACCTTCATGTTTCTGAACTGTAACCTAAAAAAAAAAAAGCCATCTGGTCAAGGGGACGGAATAGAGGTTGATGCTGTGAGGAAAGGGAAGGGGAGTTAGATCTTAAACATGAGCAACTGATTTGAGGACAGAGGGAAATTTGTCTGAAGTCCTCAGAGGGATAACTCAGGGAGGCAGACCCCCCCAAACCAGCTGGCCACTTGCTGGGAGGACACATGAAGTGGTAAAGGGGCCCCTGTATGAAGACTGACTTCCTCAGGCTTCAGCGTGGCGTTTCCCTGTGCTCAGGACTTCCTTGAGAGCCCTGCAGCATCCTTGTTCCTGAGGCTGTGAATGAAGGATTCAGGACAGGTGTGGTGATGGTGTAGAGAAGGGGCATCATGTTCTCAGGGTGGGGAAGAAGCTGGGGCGCACTAGTTGTAGATGGCGGCCGTAGAAGAGGCTGACCACAGTCACATGGGAGGAGCGGGTGGTGAAGGCCTGCTCCCTGCCCTCAGAGGAGGTCGTCCTGTGAATGGTCAGGATGATGGAGCAGTAAGGGGCTGGAATGACTGTCACGGGGACGAGGAGCATGAGTATGCAGCACAGACACATGAAAACCTCGTAGGTGGTGGTATCTGAGCAGGAGAGCCCCAGTACAGCGGGAACCTCACAGGAGAAGTGGTGGATCTCCTGGGATCTGCAGAAAGGGAAGGTCACGGTAATGGGAGTGAGGATGAAACCATCTAATGAGCCCACAATCCCAGAGCAAGATGCCAGGAGGAGACACAGCCAACAGCTCATCAGGACAGATACCGTAGAGGATGGCAGATGGCCCCGTAGTGGTCATAGGCGATGGTGGCCAGGAGACAGTACTGCTCTCTGGCCATCATCAGGTCAGAGTGCATCTGGGTCCCGCACCCAAGGATGGAGACTGTCTCCGTGCTGGTCAGGTGGTCCAGCAGCACTTTGGATACAGTGACAGAAATGCATGTCAGGCCCAGGAACGAGAGCTGGTTGATAAAGAAGTACATGGGCATATGCAAAGACGAGTCTGTGTGGATCAGAAGAATCAGTATGATATTCCCGAACATGGCCTCAGAAACAGACTGAAGATGAGCAGAGAGAGAAAGCCCGGATGCGAGGCCTGATTGAGGGTCCCCCACAGGAAGAAGGTGTTACCCAGGGTCTGGTTGGCCAACCACATGGTGCGGCCATGGGTTAAAATGATTCTACCTAGAGCACGAAAGGAAATTTCATATTACTTGTAGCAGGTACCATGGGTCATAATATTTACCCTTCCTTTAATTTAAAAATCCCAGGAAACCACAGGTTTTCCAAGATCAGATGCAAATTTGCACACAAAAAAGAGCACATTAAATTATTTCCCATTCCCAAATAGAATGGGAAAATTCGCTTTTTATTCTTCATATAATTGTCTGTCCATCTGACTGAAGGGAAAATATTTCTCTTAAGTTACTGGGTAGCCACAAAATGGTCCTGGTGTTCACATAAATCCAATCATACTGATATTTCAAGGAGCTGCTCTGCAGTAGTATCTTCCCACAATGCTCACACCCTTCTCCCAGGATATTTCACAGGGCTAATATTACAGATATTTCTACATCTTTGGCTTTCAAGGGCCACTTTTGGAAGAAAGCATTAGTAATGCCTGTGCTTCTTAATTTTAAATTTCTTCAGTATACAAATCAAGTGAACATATTTTCTCTTATCTTTTTTTTTTTTTTTTTTGTGCCAGGGATTGAACTCAGCACCTCGTGTTTGCCAAGCAGGCACTTATACCACTGAGCTAAACCTCCGGCCCCCTGAATGTATTTTTTCAATGTTTAAATAGCCCTTAAGCAACTAACTATGCCAAACTAGTCATATGTCTCAAATTCAAGAAAGATATTTACCAGTCAAAATTTACTCAGGTTCCTCTAAGCATATCAATAAAGTCACTGGTGCAAGTTGTCAATTCTTCTAAGATGTTTAAATTTTTATTTTAATGGAGAGAAGGCAGAGCTAGTCATTGAGTGAGTGAAATGCTCCAGTGGTCTCTTTTTGTGGAGACACAAATCCAAGCTGCTATTCACGCAGCAAGCTACCTACATGGGAGCAAGGCAGCCACGGGAAGGGCCACGGGCCTGGTTTGGTATCCTAACAAGAAAGGGCACATTGATGGAGGCAGAGAGGAAGGAGCTGCCCGGATCAGCTTTGCCCAACTTGGTGCGCCTTTCCCTGTGTGGGAGGAAGAGGGAATTCAGCCCTGGTTTTAAACGTGAGGCCCAGAACCAGGTCTGTCACAGCAAGATTCAGGGCAGCTAAGTAGCTGTGAGCAGAGCTGAGGGGGGCGTCCTGTGGGGCTTCCTCCTCCTGCTGCTCTGTCCAGTCCACGTCTCTACCCTGCTGGCCGCTGCTAGCTGTGTTCAGGGTCGGGCAGGCCTCCCCTGTCAGTTTGCCAGCCACATGACAACTGTCACCGGAAACGGCCCCACCCACAGGCACCCACACAGAAGTGTGTTTTCCTGCTTCCCCGAGGGTTTCTCAGTTTAATCCGCTGGCAAGATTAACTGCTGTGTATTGTGCACTTTCTGTGGTCCTCTTTCCTGAGTGTCATTAGTTGCACTGTCCCAGCTGCCTTGGTGTCCTGGATCGATTACCAGTGCTTCCTGTTTATGGTCAGTTTGGCTCTGGAGAAGAGCCGGAAGCTACGGGGAGCCAGATCCGGTGATGAGTGGGCCGGGGACTCACTGCAATGCTTTGATTTTTATGAGCCTGTCTTTCCTTTGGACGTCACTGGGCATCAGCAGTCACTGTATTTTTGATCACACCTCATAAAGACACTCAGAAAAATGGACTTCCCAAACCGCTTCAGCAAGTGTCAGAACCGGGCACAAATGTGTGTGAAGCAATGGGAGGATTTTGAGGTAGGATTAATGACAATGTGTCTTTTACTGTAATAAATTCTTTCATGTAAACAGTCTCTCCAACAGTGTTCAATCACCCCTTGCATGTGGCAACTTTTATGTCAAAGTTATATTTTAAAAATAATAATTTCCCATAGAGGTGATTCTATAAAATTCATATTCACATTTTCAAAAGCTACTTCAATGTTATGAGCACTTTGATTAAATCATCTTTTCATCATTTCTAGAGCTCTGGGGGATGCTGCCAGTCTTTCAAGACATCAAAGAATGCTAGGATTTGCTCAGATTGGTAAAGCTTCAAGGATCAACATTATCAAGGAGTCAGCTGATTCTTCCGAGGTGATGTAAGCCTCACCATGACTGAACCTTCCTTCTACCCAACACTGGATTGAAGAAGTCAGTGGGATTTTAAGGTCTCCTTATTGTCCCCATCAAATCTTGATCAGTAGTTTACCTAAAGGTACCTTGTGTTTCTGAGTTAGCTGCTGCTTTGCTGTACTTAGCCTAAAGATTCTTTTCCCCACTGGAGTCCCAATTCCTTCTTGGGGAATTTAGCTGATTTGTCACCCTGTGACAGACCATGGCACCTTCTAATACAGAAAGGATAGGTATACATGTAGAGGCTTATACATGCCTAGAACTTCCCTAAACAGTTTACGAGAATCTATTATATTATGTGTGATGAAGTGAACAGCTACTTTGAAGAAAAAGGGACATTATGGTATCCATTGCTGATTCCATATTGTCATGCTGTGAAATCCAGTAATGCTATTATTCTTTGTTCACAGTGATTTTAATCTGTTTTGTATCATTTAATTTCAACATACATGAAGGTATGGACAGCTATTTTGAAGAGAACTAGAGACATTGTTAGCTATTGTTGGTTTTCCTATTGTCTGGTTTTGAAGGCCTATAATGCCTTCATCACTCTGTTCTGATCCGTTTTAACTATTTTGTTTTGTAGGAATTCACTGTGTGTGAAGATATAGACAACTATTTAGAAGGAAACCAGAGACATTATGGCAGCCAGTGATGATCTCCTGTTGTCTTGCTTTGAGATCACTGTCACTTCATTGTTTTCTTCTGATCTGCTTTGCTCTGTTTTGTTTTGTTTTGTTTTGTTTAGTTTTACCCTTTTTTAAAATAAAAGATTATTTTCCCAGTGGTGAGAAGCTGCTGATAAAGTAGTGGACAATGATACTTAGAATAATGAATCTGAACAACTGCTCCAGAGGTGGACCTGACACTGCCCCTCGAACTCACAGTGGTGTGCCTGCCCTGACTCAGAATTCTGCTTCTAGAATTGCGCTGAGAAAAATAGTCCCAAGAGAGCTATCTGGGGAATGTCCCCCCAGGGGAGCCCCACAGTGCTCTCCTGCAGAAGTAAACGGAGCAACGAGTGGATAGCTACATTTCAGCCGCGGTAGCTACAGGGAAGTGCTGAGCAGGGCAGCAGAGGGACACAAACCCTGGGGACAAAGAAGTGCCCAGGGTGATAGAAAAATATGTCTTCAAAGATACGCATGTAGCGTGTCGCTCACCGTAACAGCAATCAATGACAAACGCCCTTCCAGGCCACGCGCGACGGTCTCCCTGCTGGTGCCGTCTTCCTCTCCCGCCCCACTGCCCGGCCTGCAGCCACCGTCCTAGGGTGCTTGCGAGATGTGACCTTGTTCTTCCAGCAGGACGCGCGGCGGGGACATCTGGCCACACCTGACTGAAGCTGGTTTGTGGGAAAGAGTCTCTTTGTTAGCACAGTTATTGAAAAGGAGACGCTGTGGCTTAAAATATAGGAGGAGCGGCCTTTGCATAATAGCCACGGTGAGCTGTGACGGGAAGACGGTGGATGCTAGAAAATGAGAGACTGGAAAGCCCAGGGTGCGGAGGGGAAGGTGACACTATCACCTCGGTAACGCGGAGGGCAGGCGTCCCCCCCGGAGAGGAAGTGGGTCAGAAAACGCAGCATCCCTGGGTGCCGCCTGGGTCACCCCTTTCCGGAGCAGTGTCTCCCTCTTGTGTCCCGCCAGACTGGCTGTGGCACAGACAAGAAGAAACAGAGCTTCACGGAGGGAAGTTTTCCTCTGCCGACAGCCCGCAGAGTGGACAGCAAGCAGCTCGGGAAAGCTGGGCCCTTACCCTACTGGAAGCACTGCCACCTGGGGAGAAGAAGAGGCAAAAAGTCCCCACAGTCTGAAATGAGGGAGACGGCGGCGAGAGCATCCTTACACCAAACAAAGCAAAAGAGGCGGATAAAAGCGCAACGCTCGTCCGAGGCTGTCCTCTCCAGTCACCGCTGAACACCAGACGTCACGCGGCGCTGGGGGAGGTCCTGGCCCAGGAGGACTCAGGAGCTGTTACCCCACACACGTGCACGACATTGTAAGACTGTGAATCGGTCACTCTGTGCAGTTCATGCACATGTGTAATTCATGGCTAATGTTTACGAGCCTGTCTGGGTTGGAGCATGTCTGGGTCTGAGAATGTTCCTTTCTCAGTGGCTCCGGCTACAGAGCCGGGAAGGGATCCTGCTCCCTTTGCTCAAGGCGCTGGCAGCCTGGCTGATGTTTTGGTTGCATCTTGGAGGCCTGAGCCAAGAAATCTGGCCCCAAGAAATAAAAATAATACAAATTTCCCATTTTAAACTGCTAAGCTTTGGAAATGTTCATTATGTAGTTGATAATAAATATATTAACTATATATTCTTTTTAAGCAAAAAAAATTAGCTTTGAATCAAAAGTAAGGCATGCATGGTTGCTAAAGAAAAGTACAAATGAATGAAGTGAGTTAAATTTACTTAATAATTTTTAACAGAAATAAAAGATAAGTGCGAAACAGCATCATGAGATACGTTAATGTGAAAATGTACGTAGTAAAATTTTAGTCTTTTTTTTCAGATAACTGGAATGAGAAAAGAAAGAATTAGTATTAGCTAATTATCTTTCTAAAGTATTACAAAGAAATGCTGTACGGAAATCTTCAACATAGATGGATAACATTTAATGATCTTTTTACCTTTGAAATGAATAATTCAAAAGAAATAAATACGAAGATGATTTTTAAATTTAAAAGCAACAAAGGACACTGCCTTCCCCAAATGAGAAGTGGGGAGGGGTAAAATGGGTATCAGAACTGTCAAACCAAGCCAGAGACTGAGTGGCAGGCAATAGCAAGAAGCAATTCAGGGAAGCAAAAAAGATAGAAAACAGGAAGCTGATATATCACTGTTCAAATGCAAGAATATAACAGATACAGCTGGTCTGAGTGAATATTAAGAAGGATTTAAAATTAATATAAAGGCATTAAAAACTTAAAAATTAATAGAAAAGACCAAGTCTATGTGCAAATGATGGGCAAGAAACAGACAACAAAAAGATAAGAAAAGTAAAAGTGGTGCAGTTAGTCATATTACTAGAATCCTGAGGATATCTATTACTAACATGAAGGTGATTTTGTACTTTAAAAAGTGCAGCTAATGTTAAGATGCAAACATCTGGAGTCAAAGCTTGGAATATCAATAAAATTGTGATGTATAAAGGAAATTATTTTTTTAAATACAGCATCGTTTGTAAATCAATTTTGTATTTAAGAAGCATGACTCAAGGAAAGAAGCCATTTAGGTACATGAGCAATTGTATTTGCAGTTGATCTTCATTGTTTGAAAATCCCTTACCTGTGAATTTGCCTACTCATGAAATTTGCTGCTCCCACATCATGACGCTTGCGGTGATTAGTGAGTGGGCCCAGAGCACTGAAGATTCGGAGTCCCTGGACGTGCACGTTCCTCGCTGTGCTAGGGAGGTGTGCTCTACCATCCTGTTTCAGCTCTCATGCCTTAAACAAGTGCTTGCTGGGCTGTATTTCTGTACGAGGCTTTTCATACCCTGCATTTTAAGCTGATGAGTTAGCTATGTGAAATGAGCTCCCAGCACAGTGCTCAAGTGATGTGTTACTGCAAATAGGGAGGTTATGCTGTGCCCGATGGGGAAAATATTTCCATCAGTGAAGCTTGAGTCTGGCATAACTCAGTGCTGGGAGCTCAGTAAGCTCCATGCTGATGAACTCAGTAAGCTCAGTTCTAATAACACGAATTATTAGTATATATTAAATGTTGTGCCTTTAAATAAAAATACATAAAATAATGTACTGACCAGTTGATAAGAAATGTGTGACCAGGGTGCACACAGAGACTTGGCCCAGCTCAGCCCTCTCCTGGCGATGTCGTGGATGTCAGGTGTCCAGCTTTGGACGAGAGGGTTCCTGAGGGAATTTCGCCATGCAGAAATTCAGGTACCACTGCTGCCCTCGCCATTACAGTAACAGCCATAAAGTCTGTTTCTAGGATAAAAATGATTTGGCTTGTAAAATTTTTTTATTAGCACATGTGCATGATACAGAATTATTACATTGGTCCTGGAGAATTGGTGCGTACATCTGGCTCACCTGGATGGACTTTGATGCCACATCTTTCCCACTTCCCAGAGCCCCTTTCCTCCTCTAAAAAAATGTACCTCCTCCTTTCCTCCTCCCTCTCCTTCCTCATGCTCATTACATTATTTATATTTTTGGTTTCTCCTATAAGAGAAACCATGACATTGAACCTTCTGTGTCTGACTTATTATGCTTGATATTCTATTCTCAAGATTCACCCTTTTTTTTTCTATAAATGACTCAAGTTTATCCTTTATGTAAAACTCCATATTCTGCATTTATCTGTTGGAAATTTTTCTTAGGATAAGATTTCTTCTTCTTCATCAACTGAAACAAACAACCAATATTACCTACTTTATTTCTTCTCTCACCTTCTCTAGTATAAAATAGACTGAGAAAATAAACTAACATTCAAATACGTATCAACCTGGAATGAGTTTGGAATGAGCATTGTCATAGGATATGTGACACACTAGTTTTCTCCTCCAGGATTCTATTCCTGCTTCAAGGTTTATGCCTGTTTTGATAAACTTATTAAAATTATTTTCTTTCTCCATTCTTTAAAAATTATACAAGTAATTAGCTATCACATTTGAAATGTGGAATTTCTTTAATGTTTCCATTTCCATAGAGACAACAGAAACTCGATGGTGTTATTTTACAAACATCAGTACAGAATGCTGGACAGTGATTATTTTTAAGAGGTTTCTAAGAGCCCTGCACTTATTCTGGGTCTAGGAGTAATTGAAGACTGGGGACAAACTCTCATGAGACAGCCCTCAAGGGCTCCCCAGTTATGTGGCCCAGAGAAGCTATGGAAGGACTTGATCTGGTCCAGATGACGGCACTGAAACATCACCAAGAGTTCTAGACCTGGACCAGGTACAGAAAAGGACCGTAGAGACTCCCTTTCCACGGACTGTGAGATGTCAGATCAACTTCTCAAGACCAGAACTGGCTAATTTAATGACAAAGAGTCACAGCACACACGATGAAAGTCCTGACGTGTATAGCCCAGTAATAGATGGGAAGCCAAGGGCTCAGGAGGGGACAGCGGGTCTACTTATTAAGAAACCGACTGTTTTCTATGCAGGACATGAACTCTAGCTCCTTATTCAGTCCTCCAACCACAGGTTTTGAACAGAAACCACTGAGACGCAAGAGCAGGTAAGTTCAGGCCACATAAAAAGGAACTTCTAGCATTGGGTCATGTTGTATGAATTGCATCTCATCCATGACTAGAAGAGGCAGGAAGTAAAAAACACATTTCCTGTGTATAGATCAGTATGTGAATGACTGGAGAGGTGGGAGAGAATCCTGGTGGAGATGGACGTTGGAAGACACTTTCAGGACCTAGAATTTCAGGAGACACACGAAAACTCACTGTGGCTTCCCTCTGGTCCTTTTCCTTGAGGTTTTGCACAGGCCTGGGGATCATGCGTGAAAGGACTCTGCCTGTTAGGGGGACCCCCCCCATCATGTCAGCTAGCATCACTGCTACTGTTTCCTACACACATTGCCCTGGGAGGGGGACAGTCCTGCCTGCCCAGCACAGTGGCACATCTTCTGCAATTGCTGTGCACCGGGCTCGGTGGAGAACTGCCTCTATTCCACAGCCAAGCGACTTGTCAAGCTTCCCTGGACACTGTGTTCTAGATGACAGTTTAAGGGCAATGGGAGGAGAAGGGAGGGAGTCATGGGTGACAGCTGTATGTCCACACACTGAAAAGAGGGTCGGCCTTTTGACTCACACAAAAATATTTCTGTGACTTTGCTCTGATTGCAAAGCTTTAAGACTCAGAGTTCATGCAATGGAGATGGCTGAGTGTGTTCACACAGTGGCAGGAATTGTGACTTCCCAGAGAGATATAAAAGGATATCACTGTTTACACCTGAGGCGTCCCACACAGTGAAATGGCCATTTTCTTTACTTCTAGAGTAAGACAATTTCAATAGTATTGAGAAGCCAGCATTTTGCAATAATTTTGTTTATATACTGTTTGCAGGTCATTTGGTTGGGATTGAGTATCTGATTAATTGCAGTTTGCTATTGAATTAAAATTACAATGCATTAAAGTGGGTGTGCAATGGTTTTGTCCATAGTCATTGACTTAATACCATTTTGAAGAAGGCAAAGCAGGTTTATAGATCAAGTAGGACTTGGAAACCTGAATCTATGCATTCATTTCCAATCTCAAGAAAGATAATGCTAGAATTAAGGGATTCACAGTAAAAATACAGGATTCACTTTTACCATATATTTCTGTAACTTTTATAATATTTTTAACATAAAATATCACATCTTTCTCCCATCATTTCACTCCCATAGCAAAAAAGCTCTATATCCAGGAGAAAAATTTACAAGGCAAAGATTGGGAAGATAGGTCAGCACTATGGGGGTGGGGGAGACCATCAGAAAAGCAGCCCAGAACCCCAGAGGTCCCCAGAGTCCCTGATACCTCAAGGAAACAAAGGTTTCCAGGCACAAAGTGATGCCTAGAGCTCATCATGACGCAGGCCGGGAGCAGCGACACTGAGAACCCCGCTGTCCCACCCGTGGTCAGACCCTGCGCCCGTGTTGTCTTCACTGCCCCAGAGCATGGGGAGAACATGACTGGCTCCAGTAAGGCTTCTAAAGCACGCCGTCAATCAGGAGAGAAAATTTCCAGCAGTTGTTGCTTGAAAAGACATTGAATATGAACTGGCAAAAAAGGAAATTAACTCATTTACCTCAGAATAAGCTGAATATTTATAAGACATTTATTGTCAGATAGATGACGATTTAGGCCTTCATTTGTCCTAAAAAGAAAAAATAAGGTGTTAAATATTGGACTTGGGACAGTCTACAAACATGGGACCTTAAAAATAATTCATAAGACTTTATATAATGCCTTAAGGTATTTTAAGAAATTTTTATTGTGTTCTATGAGCAATGAACAGTGTCTGAAAATGTACAAGCCAAGAGACATAACCACTGTCTCTTAGGGTGTTGCTTTAGGATATCAGTCAAATGCAAAGATACGGCGTACAAGCATTCATACTAAGAGTAGGATGAAGAAATTGAATAAAATAAAATTACAAATCTTATGAAAATAAAACGAGCAGCTTACCTCATTTGGCTAATAATTAAACACTGTTTAGCACAGCCAGGAAGGGCCCCAAGGCACGCGCAGGGGACCTGCTGGGGTGGAGGTGGGCAGACCGTACCTGCGTGAAGGAATAGGCAGGACTGCCGGACGCCAAGAGCCTCGGCACAGTCAAGACTTCACAGACAGGAGGAGCGGAGTGAGTGAGGGATGGTCAGCCAAAGGGATGAAGTACTCATTCACCATATCAGAATAACTGTGAGACAGGACTTAAGTTTTAGGAAAAGTGATTTCATTTGATGGAACTTTAAAATATCTCTTTTATGGAATGTATGGTTTTAGTCTTGGCTATGGTGAATGAAGAGGTACTGACCAAGAAACAAAGTATTTTAGAAAGTTACAACATGCTCTGTGATACTCATTCTGTCCTCGTTGATTTTCAGTTGAGTGAAAGCATGGACCAGACCAATGGAACTTCCACCGACTTCATCCTTCTGGGCCTCTTTCCGGGGTTCGGGCACCCCAAGCTCCTGATTCTCATCATTCTCTTCATCTACACTGTGGCCTTTGCTGGAAACTCTGTCCTGATCGTCCTCATCTGGCTGGACTCCTGCCTGCACACCCCCATGTACTTCCTGCTCAGCCAGCTCTCGGTCATTGACCTGGCTTACATTTCCAGCACGGTGCCCAAGACAGCAAGCAACTACTTCCAAGGGAAGAGAAGCATTTCCTACTTTGCCTGTGCTGCTCAAATGTTCTTCTTCCTCACCCTCGGCCTGGCAGAGTGCATCCTGCTGACCCTCATGGCTTACGACCGTTATGTGGCTGTCTGTAACCCCCTGAGGTACACACTTCTCATGAGCCCCACAGTCTGCCTGCAGATGGCTGCTGCAGCGTGGGCTGGAGCAACCCTCGCTGCCCTCGTCCACACCGTCTACCTGATGCATTTCCCCATCTGTGGCTCCAGGGAGATTAACCACTACTTTTGTGAGATGCCTGCCATTCTGAGAATGTCTTGCGTAGACACATCGGCCTATGAGATGGTGAAATTTGTGTCCACCATTGTGTTCCTCCTGGTCCCATTTATGCTCATCCTGGCTTCCTACACGCTCATATTCCTCACTGTCCTCAGCATGAATTCACAGAAGGGGAGGAAGAAAGCCCTGGCCACCTGCTCCTCCCACCTGACCGTAGTGTCTCTCTACTTTGGCCAAGCCATCTTCATCTACATGACACCCGCCTCTTCCCACACACCTGAGCAAGACCAGGTAGCAGCCGTGCTTGGCACCATCGTGACGCCTGCGCTCAACCCCCTCATCTACAGCCTGAGGAACAAGGAGGTGGTGGGGGCCCTGCAGAAGCATGTCGGAAGGTGCTGCAACTATGAAAACTGCTGGTCTCTGCAGCGTGGTGCTTGGAAAAGTGTTATCTTCAGTTCTAAGAATGTCCGCAACCAACTGACATCCTAGCTGTGTCTGCCCCATTGGATATGCAACACGGGGTGTTAGGGTTCATGTAAGCTGGCATTTGTGGGAATGGCACTGTTCTTCCTGCCACATGATGGCTTCAGATCAGCACAGCCTTAAAATTATTATTTATTAAAGAAATTACATGGATTTTGACAATAATATTGATGCAGAGATGCATGTTTGCCATCTCCTTTTTCAACTTTAATGTACTGGGTCACATGTCAAGATTTTCTTCCTAGAACTTACACCCTGATTGAACTTTCTCATTTAAACATTAGTCTGTTGTCTGCTTTCGTTCCATTCACTCTGTCTCCACTGTCCAAAACATCAAAGATCACTTGTTCCGTGAAATCTCACTGTCTAACCCTTCCCTTCTCCAAGCTCCTATTTATGCAGATCCATTGCTAGGATTTGCCACAAATAATTCATAAAATTGTATTTTTTTCTTCTTCTAAGTTAAAAAAAATACGTAGTCATATGTAGATAGAAACCACAGAGGCGAATTCAGGAAATTCTTTAAAAAAGTAGATAGAAATTACTGTTTCCCTTTTTGCTCCTAGATTTCACCGTTCTTCCCTTTTCATTGTTCACTGATGCCTGTGTTTACCAAGGCGGCATGCAGGTTTAACTTGGAATTGTGTAATCAATTCGGCGCAGCTTCTGCAGCTTGCAGCAAGCTGACTTTCCCTGTGTCGGGGATGGCGAATCCTTCAGTGCTTTCGGTGACAACAGCCAGCCAGCTGTGGCACGTGTGCCTCAGGTTTGCCCCCACTGTTTTATGCTTTAGGCACAACTAACAATAATAAAGTATGACATTATAAAGTTAAAACTCGGTTTTAAAGATCACAGTTCAACTTTCTCACTTCTGACATCATCTGAGCTTCACAATCATAACTTTCTAAAGCAGTTTAACTTTGATAATTTAAAACTTATATGGACCCTTTGTCCCTGGAGTCTACCACCGTGCGATGCGTAACCAAACACCCTGCTCTGCTCCTGGTGTGCGAATGCCTCCGCTGCTGCCTCTGTGGCCTTGTGGCCCAGGGGTGCTGGCGGAGAAGGTGCCCAACAGGCTGCAAGCAGGAAAGCTGCTGAGGCGCGAACCCGGGCCCTGCGTGTGTGAGGCACTGCTTTACGCTGAGTCACACCCCAGGCCTCTTTTGTGTTGTACACCATTTAAAACAGTCAAGAGCTGAAAAATACTGTGGACTAGAGACAGCTGCACCCATGGGTCACACTAGGATCCTCACCATGAGCAGCAGGTGCCAGGCTCTGTGGGTAGTCTGGAGTGTGCCAAGAATCACAGGACCACAGCTTGAAGGTGTTGGCAGCTGAGCGAAACCCAGAAATACTGGTAACTAGAAAGATAAGCAACAGGCACAGCATAGTCTGGCCCTGAACTTAGGCAGCTGGGAGGTGGAGAGGGTCTTCCTGCAGTATGGTGACAGAGGAGGACATAGCAATCCCCTGGGACCCCTGGGTCCACATGGGGGTAGCAAACTAGCTGTTGCAGACTAGAGATTGGATTGTGGAGAACTGAACAGACACAGCAGTGACAATTCCCGTCTCCCCAGACCCAGAGGGGGTCAGCGCAGGAAGCCTGTCGGAAGCGTTGGTCTTGCCAGTGCAGGGAGGAGATGAGCCCGAGCAGAACTGGGCAGGAGCCCAGTGTGAGCAACTCCCTTGGCCTCACACGGAGCCCCATGTTTGCTGCAGCCCTAAGGTGTGTGATGACCATCGCTGTGCATGGGCAGGAGGAAGATGATGAGAACGGGCACTGGGTGAATAGTGGCCGTGACTGGGAGAGTGACCCCAGGCCACAGTGGGGGAAGGGAATCCTCATGGGGAACTGCTGCAGAGACCACGGGGAGCAGGGCCTCTAACGTGCAGTCCCTGAGCGAAAGCTTCTCTTTTGATCTGCCTGGAGCCCTTGGAGTGAAGACCTTGAAGACCAGCGAAATCCCCATAGCCACACCTGTTGGAGCAAGGCCTCCACAGGTGCTGCAGTGTTGGGGCAAACTCCTGCCTGGGGCTGCAGGAGGAGCAGACTCAGCTGGATCCTCTGCCCAGTCACTCGCCCAGTCACTCCCAGGGGTGGATGAGTTTAAACCAGTTAATAATCCAACCACGGAAACCTTAGCCAGAGCAACTAGACAAGAGAAAGAAATAAAAGGAACAACGGTAGGAAAACAAGGAGTTAAATTATCATTATTTGTGGATAACATGAATTTCTACATGGAAGACCCAAAAAACTTCACCAAAAGAACTGCAGATTTAATAACTAAATTCAATAGTGCAGTTGGATACAAAGTCAACACTCAAAACTCAATAGCATTCCTGTACACAAACCACAAATTCACAGAGAGAGAAATAAGGGAAGCCACATCCTTCACTATAGCACCCCCCCAAAAATGGAACACTTACGAATCAATCTAACAAAGGAAATAAGAGATATTTACATTGAAAATCACAGTTCTCTAAAAAAGGAGTTGGAAGAAGATATTAGAAAATGGAAAGATATCCTTTGCTCATGGTTAGGAAGAACCAACATAGTGAAAATGACCACACTCCCAAAACTGTTACACAGATTTAATGCAATCCTGATCAAAATAACATTAGCATACCTCACAGAACTAGAAAAACATTCCTAGGACTGGGGGTTTAGCTCAGTGGCATAAACTCCTGCCTAGCAAGCATGAGATTGTGAGTTCAAGCCCCAGTACAAAAAAAAAAAGTTACAAACACTCCTAAAATTCATTTGGAAACACAAGAGACCTAGAACAGCAAAATCCATCCTGGGCAACAAAGGTAAGGCAGGAGGCATCACAATCCCTGACTTAAATTATACTACAAAGCTACTGTGATAAAATCAGCATGGTACTGGAAAAAAAAAAACAGACTGGAGGATCAGTGGAATAAAGATGCAGACACAACTCTGAAGACACTCAGATATCTTGTGGTTGACAAAGTGGCCAAACATGTTCACTGGACGAAAGACAGCCTCTTTAATAAATGGTGCTGGAAAAACTGGCTTTCCACATGCTCAAGACTGAAACTAGACCCATGTCTATTACCATACACTAAACCAATGTCAAAATGGATCAAAGATCTAAATATTAAAACAGAAACACTAAATCTTCTGGAAGAGAAAGTTGGTCAACATCTTGAAGATGTAGGGATAGATATTTTGTGAACAAAGCCCAGACTGCACAGGAAATAACTGAAAGAATCAACAACTGGGCTCTCATCTTATTAAAAAGATTTTGCACATCAAAATAAATCACCAACAGAGTGAAAAGACAACTTTAACCAGTTGTCCCTTAGACAACTAGAATATATAAAGAGTCCAAAAAATCAGAACCTCCAAATTCAAAGACCTCATCCAAAAATGGGATGAGGAGACACTTCCTAGATGAAGAAACACAAATGGCAAATAAATATATGCAAAAAATAGTCATCATCATTGCTCATTTGAGAAATGCAAATTAAAACAACACTGAGATGTCACCTCCCCCCAGAAAGAATGGCTAATATCAAGAAATCAATAACAAGTGCTGGAGGGGCTGTGGGGAAAAAGGGACCCTTCTCTACTCTTAGTGGGAATGCAGACTGGTCCAACCCCCATGGAAATCAGTGTGCAGACTCCTACAAAAAACTAGGATGGGAGGTCCCATTTGAGTTAAATATTCCTCTCTGGGTGTCTTCCCAGGAGAATTGAAAAAATCATACCACAGTGATATGTGTGCATCCATGTTTATAGCAGCACAATTTGTAGCAGCTTACTCTTGGAAACAACCCAAATGCCCAACAACAGAGGAATGGATAAAAAAAATGTGGTGTTTTGTGTACAGTGGAGTATGATTCAGCCATAAAAATGGATAAACTTGAGACTTCTATAGGTAAGTGGATGCACAGACAGAGTGACTGTACCTCCAAGCCAGCCTGCAGGGGATCCATCAGTCTTAGTTGTGTCACTATTTAGCTGATAAATTACATGATCATGACTTTCATGAAAAAATTCTCAGAGGACAGATGTGAACAGGCTAGTGGAGACCATTTCTCTATGAGATTAATAAAATGCATAACGTAAACTGAGTGAAGATGTGGGATTTCCTCTTTGCACACTTTGTCACCATCCTTATGGCAGATGGAGCCGGGTGTCTCTGTTTCTGAAATATTGCCGGTTCTTCTCCCTCTCCCTCTCCCCCTCCCTCTCCCCCTCCCTCTCCCCCTCCCTCTCCCTCTTCTTCTCCCTATCAAGGAAATTCATTGAAGTCCTTGAAGGTGAAACCTCAGTTGTCTATTGCTTTGTGACACCTTCCTCCCAGTCTGTACAGTCCCAGATGACAAGTGTGGGACCCCCTATGGTTGTTGTGGTCGTCAGCCTGGGGATAGCACTGCTCTGTGCACCCGGCTCAGGGTCTGCCGTCGAGCTGCCAGGAGGGACCACAGTTGCTCCAGGGCACCCGGGGTGGGACTTTTGAAGCCCTGTTGGTGAATTCAGCCAGCATCCAGGAGAGCTCTCTACAGGCAGGAGGTAAGGGAATCCTGGGAGCTTCGTAGGGACTGCAGAGCCCCGGAAGAAAACATAAAACCCCATCTTTCTTGTCTACTAATTGCATCACTTGAAAAATAACATGTGTTCAGCAGAAGTTTGTAGAATTCTGTTGAAGGCTGTGGTTTCATGATTCTGTTTGAAAATTCTATTGTGAAGACACAGGAGCTGGCGCCTTGGGTGGGGACTCTTCCCTGCGGCACCCCAGAAGCAGCGCTCATGGCTGCTCTGAGACTGCACCAGGGTGGTTGCTGCGTGAGGTGGGAGG
The DNA here is from genome assembly GCA_004027455.1 of Hydrochoerus hydrochaeris. Taxonomy (NCBI): domain Eukaryota; kingdom Metazoa; phylum Chordata; class Mammalia; order Rodentia; family Hydrochaeridae; genus Hydrochoerus; species Hydrochoerus hydrochaeris. The sequence continues at coordinate 19,795 of PVLA01012326.1, read as the reverse complement.
GCACCAGTGCTGGGGACCACGCTGTGCGAGGGTTAGGCTGCTGATCAGGTGCTCTCTGCATTCGCTGTCTCTGTAGGAGCCTGCAGCTGCAGGGCGAATCCCACTCCAAGGGTTCCAGAGCAGTGAACCCGGGCACTCAGCAGTGAGACAGTTCGCTTCACTGGCAAAATTTACTACTGAGAGAAGCCTTTGGTCTAAGCCTCCCGTGGTCTTGCTAGGTTCCTGCCTTACCTTAGTATCACCTCCCTTTGTTTGGAAACCCAATAAGCACAGTGACCTGCAAAACTCTTGGCCTTGGCTCCCAGAGGGTTCTGCCCTTCCTGGAGTCCCCCAAAACCATATTCCATTGTCTCATTTTATTGAAGCCTTCACTACAGCTCATTTTAGGAGACTGGAGGCCAGGCCAGGTCCCCAGTGACCAAGCACCGGGACACAACCACCCTGGAAAGGAAGTGTGAAACACAGAAAGGAGGAGGCCGTGACAGGAAGAGAGCAGCCCTGACCCGGCCCACACCCAGCGCAGGCCTGGAGACCCAAGCCTGCTGTGGGGTCGAGGGGCAGTGGCTGAGGAAGCTCCCACTGGACCCCTGGCCCAGCCTCCAGTGCTCTCAGTGCCAGGTGAGCCCGTGCTTGTCCTACCAGGACACAGCCTTGATGGGCAAGGCTGGCAGTGAGGGCCTCCTAGTCATGGGTGCCATGGGAGCTCCAGGTGATGCTGGAGCTCAAAGGGCCATGGAAGGGCCATGGGTGGCCTGAGGTTGCAGGGAGGTGAATGGGGTGTCCCTCACTCAGCCTTCACCTTCTGTGCATTGAGCTCTGAGGAAATCTTGGGTTTGAAGGTCTCAGAAGATGAGTCAGGATAGAGTGGTGGATGCCAGGAGCTGTGGGAGAGCTTGTTAACCTCTGTCGGACACTGCTCCCTCTGGGCCTGAGCACAGTGGAGAGCAAGGGTCACTGAGGATCCTGGAGGGACAGTCACTGAGCTACCTCCTCCCCAGTTCCAGATGCTGCTCAAAACGTCAGGGTCTGACTGTCCAGAGATGCAAACAGCCAGGAGCTGGGAGTCCTGGTGACAGAGGGAAGGGTGAAGGATGTTAGGGTAAACTGAGGCACAACTGGGCCCACTGAGGCAGGTAAAGTTGAAGCAACCTGCAAGGATTTTATTGCTGCCTGGGTGTGGTTGGGCTGTTGGCCCTGTGCAAGGGGTGAGGGTATATTTTTATAGGGGAGTTTAGGTAGGGGAAGGAGACATTGCTGAGGGGGGGTTGCAAAATTTGGGGTCACTGAGTAGGGGGTCTAAGGCTAGGCGATAGACAGGGTTGGGTACAGGGACTGCTGGCAGGCAGAGTGTGTCTCGTGGATTTTCGTGGAACCAGCCTTTGCAGGTTGAGCTGCATGGGAAAGCTGCTGGTTTCCTGTTGAGCGCCACCCTCTCCTAGGTGTGAATAGTAGATCTGTTTGGGGAGTTTTCCTCTCCGAGTTGGGTGGGGTCTAGTTCAGAGACCTGGCAAAGGATGGGGTGCAGCTTGCTAGAAGGCTGTGTGGCTGCACAGCCTGGGAACCGAGGCTCAGACCCACTGGAGCGCGGGGCGAACCCCACTGCAGACCTGAGATCCAGAGGCTCCTGCACATGGAGCCCAGGGACGGGGGCAGCAGACGGTCTGGGACATTCAGCTCGGCCCACAGAACCGCAGAGTTGCCTTCCTGCTGCAGTTGGTCTCTCCATTTTTCTGCTTGCTTTTAATCAGTACTTTCTTTTTATAACAACAGTTGGCCTTTCTGTGCAGGTGCAGGCGGGTGTAGCTGTGGGCTTTAGTGTTCTCCTTCTGCTTCTTAAACTCTGCCTGGTTTTGTCCTACAAATCCCCATAGTGGTGGCTTCCCAGGAACACCGAGGTCTGTCTGGCGGTGCGATCAACAACCAGGCACATTTGACGCTTTTCCACTTCTGCCTCCCATTTTTATTTCCTTTTTCTCCCTATTCTCTTCACTTCCCTTCATATCCCTTCTTCTGCCTCTCTGCTCTCCTCTACTCCTTTTGTTTTCCTTTTGCATCTGTCATTTTACATTACAACTGCAATGTATTTGTATACACATTATAATTAATGTCTAACTTTTATAGCTTACTGTATGTGCTACATTATTCTCTCTTTTCTTGGTGAGTGAAGCAGTACTGACAGTGTAATCAAGTTATGAAGTTCCAGATACTCGCTGGCTAGCTGCTTGAGTGTTGATGTTACTGGTGCTTAGTCTCCTCTCAAAGCAATGGCATGGGGTGGACTTAGCATGAGAGAGACTGGTGAAAAAAGAAACAGCTAAAAGAGAAAAACAAGATGCCTCCAAAACAACACAATTCCCCCAAAACTGACATCATAGATACTGAAATGAATGAAATTCCTGACAAAGAATTAAAAAACCTGACAGTTAAAATGATCAATGAGGCCAAAGGAAAAAACCAATAAGCAACTGAAAAAATTAATTACTACAATGATCAATGAACCAAAGAGTAAGCAGCTGACTGAATTAAGGAAGACTGAAGGATACAAAAGACAAGTCCAGGAAAGAGATAGGACTCCCAAAAAAGAGCCAAGTGGAAACCCTACAAATGAAAACCTCAATGAAACAAAATCTCGATCGAAAGTCTAGGTAGTAGACTAGGTCAATCACAAGAAAGAACATCGGGATATGAAGACAGGCTGGAAATACCAGAACATTCACATGTGATCAGAGAGAGAGGAATAAGAAGTGAACAGCTATGAAAGGGTAGTTGGCTAAACCAGTAATCTAGAAGAGGACATCAAAATATAGGCAGTGGCTTTAAAAATTATCCACTGAAATTACTGCAGGCTGCCAGGAAAATCTGGGGAACGGGATGGATTCCCAGGTAAAGCAGGCATTTAGAACCTGAAACAGACACAGGCAGTAACAATTCTCCCCAAGACACATCCTGGTCAAAAATAATAGGCATTCACAACAAAGAAACATCACAAGAAGTTTCTAGAGAGAAGCACCAAACCTCTATAAGGGCCACCATCCAGAATCACAGCAGAGTTCTCTGCAGAAATTGTCAAGCCCTGGAGTGCTTAGAAAAAATTCTGTAAGCCTTGAAAGACAATAAGTACTGATGTGGATTACTATATCCAACAAATCTTTAAAATCAGAGAAGAAACAAAACTTTCCTGGTAAGCACCAATTAGAGAAATGTATGACTACTGAGCTGATTGAGTATTTCTGACACTCAATCTGAAGCAGAGAAAATGAGAGAGATTAGGAGACAAAGGAGGAGGCCTTTAATGCGGGCACGGGAGAGCTTCACGGGACAGCCGGTACAGAAGCTCTCAAAGGAGAACGAAGAAGTGGGGCTACTTTTATCGGTTTGGGCTGGGGAGGAGTTTGGGAGGTGGGGAAAATGTCATATTAACTGCTGATTTGCAGAAGCATCTGCCTGTGTAAAACAGGAGGCAGAGAGATTCACTGGGGGCTGGGGTGGAGGCCTGGGATTGGGGAGCGCTTGGTGCATGTACAGAAAGGGAGCGGGAGGTTTATCTCTGAAACGAAGAGAACACAGAAGTTACTTTTGGAGAGAGTTGTTTCTCCGGGTCAGGTACCAAGTCGAGAGGATGTAGCTAAACCCCAGCTAGCAGGACCTATCCTAACACTGCTCAGGTAGAGAAAATCCCAGCTGCCTCAGCGGCTCAGAGCAGCGCTTCTGGAAGGGCTGGAGTCAGGGGCCGATGGATGCAGCCCGCCGGCTGTGAGGTGGTGGGTGGGGCTGGTCCGCAGAGCAGGTTCCCAGGCCCGGCCTGCCTGGGTTCACCGCCCTCCCAGCTGCCTCCTCTCTCCGCTTCCTGTCCACCCACCATGACCCAGCAGCTCTCCCCGGCCAAGCTCTTCCATCGTGACTTCCTGCCTTCAGCCTGCCGACAGGAACTGTAGCTGGGGGAGACGGGTAACTGTCTCTGTGATGAGAAAGTGACTAAGGTAGATTTTGGTACCAGAGAAGGGGGGTTGTTGTTGTGACTGTATCTCATGCTGTGGCCCAGAAGCCTTTGGAACTGGTTTGCAGGGGGAGTTCAGAAGGCTTTGTTATTATTACTCAGAGCTGGGCGTGGCTTTATCTTTTTCTTGCAACATTTCAAGGTATATTTTATTTTATTTTATTTTTAATTTTAATTAGCCAGGTGTAGTGGCACATGGCTGTAATTCCATTACTCAAGAGGCTGAGGGAGGAGGATCTCTGTGAGTTTGAGTCCAGTCTGAATTACATAGTGAAACCCTGTCTCAAGGAAGATTTTTAAAAAATTCATTAAGTTTATTGGTACGTTTGAGGTATGCTTAATGGTCACATTCCTCATAGGGGATTCGTACCTGTACGTGATTTATCTTAACTCTTATTTTTGCTCCTTTTCCCTTCTCTCCATTCGACCCTTCTTCCCCTCCTCATTTACAAAAGCTTTGCTCCATTTTACCCTTCTTTTCTCATTCTTTTGATTTTCCTTCTTTCTCCCCTTCACCCTCCCTAGTTCCTCTTCCTATTTGAACATTTTTTTCCCATTTCCCAATATCTTTTATACATTTGGTCCTCATTTACACATTAGGCTTCTCACACCAGATAAACGTGATGTTTACACCTGTGTGTCCAATATATTTCACCTAAGAGTGTGGCCTCAAGGTGCAACTGTTTACCCAAAAATGCCTCATGTTTGTGCTTCTCTATGCCTGAGCAGTACTCTATTGTACACAAATATCACATCTTCTTTATCCATTCATTGGTTGATGGGCTCTTGGGCTATTTCCAAGACTTAGCTACCGCAAACTGTGCTGCTGTAAACAGGGGTACACATATATCACTGTGGTATGATGTGGCTGCAGCCTACTCTGACTCAAGGGGGTGGGAAGAACCAGGGGCCCCGTATATCTGATCACTGGGTGCTAAGTAAAGAGTTAACATGGATGCAGGAGAAGCAGTGAGGCTTTGCTCCTGCCTTGAGAGGACTTCATATAAAGAATGGTGAGAAAGACGAGGGTAGAAGAAGCTAGGATCAATCCAAACAAGATAGCCCTAAGAGCTGAGCTGCTATGAAGACCACCACCTCGCAGGTCCGTGTGGGAGGTCTTTGTGATCCTTGGCACTTTGCAGTCGACGTGGTGGGTTTCTCTGGAGCCACAGACTGGCAGACTTGTGCAGGATGGACGAGCCATGTAAGCTCCAGTGCCTCCAACCCAGGACACTATGGTGGTTTGTAAACAGACCCCCGGGTCCTAATCGCTGCACACCTCAAGGGTTACAGACAGACATGTCAGTGAAAGGCCAGGGGAGGAAACTGGGCTGGGAGAGTCCTGGTGCTGGGACTGCACCAATCAGAGCAGTGTCAATAGCCCCAGGGGCCCGACAGAGGGACAATTCTGAGTCTGGGGACTCTGCAGGGACAGCCGAAGGCTGGCCACCCACTGGTGCACGGGTAGAATGTTGCACAGCCCTTCCGGACCTTCTGATCCCCCACTCTCAGGTTCAGGGAACTAAATGAAACCTGGAGGAACTTCCCAAGTTCCCAGCCGTGGTGCAGAGCAGAGGAGCTCAGTCACCCTGAACTCTACAAGGCCACCCCAAGTCTGAGCTGAGGTGAGAGGGCAGCCTGCTGTAATTCCAACTCCAGCACAGACATCTTTGCAGGGAGGAATATCAGGCTGGGGTTTTAGTCCCCCTGCGTCTGTCTGTCTGTCTGTCTGTCTGTCTGTCTGTCTGTGTCTCTCTCACACACATACACATGCGCACACTTCCTTTTGAGGGTGCTCAGCTGGAGGAATGTGCACCTGTGTGCTGCTGCTTTCACTCCTGGGACATCCCGACACATGACACGAACTCTTCCACACCAAGGGCCGTGTGCAGGGTCTGCCCGGCGGTTGCGCTGCTAGGTCTCTGGCTCACCCCACTCTCCCACTTTCCAGAGAACCCCCCACCTTTTCTCCCCTCATTCCCCCTTGTGCTTCCCTTTTAGCTTCCTTCCTTTTCTGGTATACAAACACTAATGTTACCACTCGTTTTTAGTCTTCTATCGTTTTAGTTTTGCCTTTCTTTCTCTTGTAGAATGTATCTGTGGGCTGCGGTGTGTATACGGCTGTGTAAGTGTGAACACACAAGTGTGTGTGTACAGAGTGTCTTACACGGACCTGCCAGGTTCTCCCTCACCAAGGGTGTCTCTGAGTTCCTCTAACATTGTTTTTTACTAGTTTGTGAACTAAATAAAAACTATTTAAGGCATCTCCCACTTCGTGTTTATCTTTCTTTTCCTTTTTCTTCTTTTCTGCCCCTACACATAACCTCTAAGCCTCCTCTCCTCCTTCCTTGGTTCCAGATATGAAAACGATGTCACCGAAACCTGTGTTTTCTTCCTCTTTCTCTCTCATCTCTCATCAGCGTTGTATGCCCCGGCCGGCATCGCCGCAGAACACCCCACTGTTTCCTGGAAGCACCTAGGCTTCTGCCTGCTGTTTCCCGAAGTCCCTCCCACGTGAGTGGTCTGGAATCTGGGAGGAAATCCAGCTGCACCAGAGAACACGGTTAATCAGTGTCTGGGGGCAGAATTCCCAGCAGACCAAGGTGGCAGCCGTCCCAGAAGTGGTTATGGAACGGCAGGCCTTGGCTTCTCAGGTGGTTAGCTCCCTGCCTGACTGCACCGTTGAATACTTGTCCCTCATCACCTGGAGAGTGACAGCCCCCTGCCATACAGCTTCTTCAGCCAGGCTGTGTTTGGCTCTGTGGATCCCAAATCAGCAGTGGATGGGTTTTCCACGAGGACAGGCATGGCTCCCTTGGGAAGCGTATGTTTATTAGGGCCTTGCTGACGAGGGTTCTCATCCCTGACTTGGTGCCCAGTCAAGGCGAGGGACGTGAGCAGGCCTGGAGGAGGGGGTGGCCCCAGGGAGGGGACAGGGGCTGATGGGGTGGCGTTCAGGCAAGAGGAAGCCTGCTTTGGAGGCATGAGGAGGCCACAGGGTGGCTGTGGTGACTGTCCTCGGGGAAGAGACCGTGAGTCATTTGCCCAGGACTGTCCTTGGCATTGGCTGTTCTGCAGCTAGGAGAAAGCCAGCACTCTGTGAGTAATGAACAAAGGGGCGCGGCAGGGACCCCCTCCTGGGTGCCGCTTCTGGGGCTTCCCACCCCAGCTGCTTTTATCTTTCTTTATATTGGCATTTCTACCTCTCCCCGAATTTATTTTAAATATCATCATTATTTCTTATTTCATTTTCTTTTGGTACCGGGGATCGAACTCATGACCTTGCTTTTGCCAGGCAGGCCCTTATGCTGCTGAGCTAAATTCCTGGCTCTTATTTCATCTTCTTCCTGAAGTAATGTTTTTAGTTATTTTTCTTCACATCATGGTAAAAACCCATGTAATGGCATTGTCTGGTTCCTGACGGCAACCAAGCAAAACCAAACCTGTGAGTGGCATTCAGGGCAGAAGATCAGCCTTCAGGGGCAATCAGAGAGCACCACTGCCCACGGGTCAGTCTTGGGCCAGGGCTTGGTCCACCTGAGCTTCAGGATCATGCTGTGTGGGTGTTGGGAGCGGCTGAAGCTGGAGATTGATCCATCACATGTGTGGGGCTAAAGCAAGACCAGCCCAGAAAAAACAGACCAAAACAAGCGATATAAACAAGCTGTCCCAGCACCAAGAAGGCAGGGGCCCAGCCTGCCAGGCAATGGGCTGCTGGCAGAGGGGCTGAAACTGACATCATCTTCCCAGTATACAAACAAAGGTGCTGCAGTGGTTGAGCAGTTCCTTCCTCCCATCAGGAGGATAAGGGCTCCTTCTGACCCCAGCTTTGTCTTTTCTTTATTTTTCTCATCCTCTCCCTGGTCCTTAACCCCAAGAACCTCAGGAGCCACACTGGGTCGCGGCAGGTGGGTGGTCAGAAGAGACTGAGAATTGCTTTTCCATTATAGGCCTCCACTTTTCCTGGACTGGGAAGGTGACCTGGAGTTCTCACTCCTAGGTGAGCCATGAAGGTGCTTTCCCAGGACTCCCAGCAGGCATGGTCTTAGAGGGCTTCCCCTTCCCCTCTCTTCCTCCTGTCTGAGTATTGGACAGCGGTCTGTACCAGGTCCTCTGCATAGTACTGAGGGACAGTCATGGAGGGGACAACCCAACTTCTCCCAGGCACCCACAGGCAAGTGACAGTAGATGCCTGTCATATGGGTGTGCAAAGCTCTGTGTTTGTCCGGATGGGGCTTTGGGAAAGAGCGCGCATGCATCGCTCTGACATTTAGGGACGCCCACCCTCCCGAAAGTCCAACATCCCACCCCAGGCAGTGCTTAAAACCAACACTGGTTTCCTGTTATCTCAGAATCGTCCCAGGAAGAATGCAAATGATATCTTTGGGGTGGGGGTAAACATTTTGACAGTGTAGTCCAGTGGGGAATGTGCTATGGGGGAGCCCATACGTGACTGGAGACCAGGGTACATGAAAATCTCTGCACCTGCCTCCCCATTTTTTTCTGTGAAATTTAAAATTCTCTAAAAACTAAAATCTATTAAAAATTGTCTCTGTTAGAGGACTTCTGAAGCCCCTTCTGAGGTCAGCACCTGGTGTGCTTTGAAAGTGGATGTGATTGTCAGAGAGTTTCCCTTTTCAGCTCTGTTTAGGGATCTGTCTGTCTGGGTCCTGAAGATCAAAGAAGCAGGGCAAGAGTGTGGCTTTGCTGGGGAGACTGGTACAAGTGGGGTTCAGGGTGCCCAGTGGCATCGGGAGGGGTCCCGTGGGCACAGACTGTGCCCTGTGTGTCCTGCTTCATTGTTGCAGGCTTTGGAAGAGTCAAAAGCTAGGTATTGGATTCCATCTCACCTGGAGGCTCTGTAATAGCAGCCAGGGCTGTGGAGAGCACACTGACTCTCATTCAGATGCTCTGACTGCTCAAGCAAACAGGAAGGGGCACACATCTGTGTGGGTCCCATTACCCACAGTCACCAACTACCTGTTTTCCTTATTTATCTGGATTCTTAAAAACTCTCCAAAAGAGGAGTTGTGAGCTCATACATCTTCAGCAAGCCCATCAAGATAAGCAGATAAACCAAAAGGGTGATGTGCCGGGGCAGAGTTATGAGGGGTGAAGGTAGAGGTCAAGGGGTGCAGGACATCTCAGCAAACTGTCAGATTACCTTTCAGGATGCACCCACCTAAAGCATGCGCCGTGCACCAGCACGCAGACCTGGCCGTCACGTCATTAGCATGCTAACTTCAAAATGGGCCTGTGACTGCAGAATTTGTTCCATTTTCTGCTATCAAATTTGATTAAGAACATCAGAAAAGATTCTGAGAGTGAAGCAATGATCTTGAGTGTTATTTACCCTTGCTTTGAAGAAACTGTCCCATGAAATGAGGTCAAAGCCTCAAGTACTTTGCGTTTCTCACAGAGAGAAGCTTCGCACACCACCTTTTATGACTACACAGATAGTGTCCTTCTCCTCCGCTGACATGGACATTAGGTAGAGCCATTAGCATCTTCCAAATGTGAGTAAAGTTGATGCAGACATATGCACCATGCCTAGCCTCTCCCCAAGCTTTCCGTGTGCTCCCCGAGGGCAGCAGTTGGAGAAGGAGCTGAGTTTCTCCCGCTCTCAGCTGTGGCTCTAGCTGTAGTCATTCACCTTCTGGTCCCTAACACCAATCTGTGCATGCAATCCTTTCCTGGGCCTCAACACCCTGCATGGAATGCTGCCCTGCCCTGCCATCCTAGGGAAATTCTGGGCATAGCATATGCCCAGTAGAGGGGCTGCGTGCATGGCAAGCTAGCAAAGCTCAGGAAAAACAAAAGGCATCTATACACCAGTGGCACACACGAAATATGCACGAATAACGTATACTCTTGTCCTCTAATGGCTGTTGGCCACCATACCCTGGGAATTTCTCACCATTCTTTTCCAAAGTGTCCACCCAATGCTTATGACCCATCTCATCTGGTCCGTGGATGTCCACTCCCAGTAAGTGCACATTGAAATCACATGCAAAGCTTTTAACTCAGCCATCGGCCACAGGGACTCACCTTTTGTGTTGCAGTGTATTTCCCCTCCCCCCCAAAGAAGTTTTCTGCAATGAAAACTCTAATCCCAGCTGTTAACCATTGTTCATGCCCTGATAATGAGGTTTGAAGGAAGCATTTTGATAAAGCGATGAGCATAATGAAAGCCAGGTCACTTGGTCAGGGTCACACACGCTCGCTTCTTCTCCACACCTCCAGTTTGAGTCGGGTGTCGAGAGGGTAGGTGGCAGGAATGAAACCTCAGTGGCTCTCTCTCTCCTGAGTCTCTTCCCGGAGCCTCCGGTCATTGGCTTCCTCGTGGTTTCCACCCCTCTGCTCGGCGTCATCGCCTTCCTTGGGGACTCTCTTCACCCTCTTATCTGGGTGACCTCTCGCCTGCCCACCCTCATGTACATTCTCCTCAGCCATCTCTGTCTTATGGACCTGGCTTTAGTTTCCACTGCTGTCCCAAAGACAGTCATCAACATTTTGTCCGGGAAGAAAGACCTTTCAGACGTTGGCTGGGGAGCCCAGACTTTCTTCTTTTATGCCCTTGCTGGTGGTGAGGGTCTCCTTCTGACCCTCATGTCTTATGATCGCTACGTGGCCATCTGCCACCCCCTGAGATTTCAGGTCCTCGTGTGCCCCAGAGACTGTCTGCAATAGCCCTCTGCTCCTGGGGTGGGGGTGTCCTGAATTCACTGATCAGCACCGTCCACACCACGCAGCTCTCCTTTGTGCCTCCAGGGAAACCCGCCCCTTCTTCTGCGAGATGCCTTCCTTCCTGGCTCTAGCAGACGTGGACACTTCCTGTATGAAACAGTGGTGTCAGCCGTCTGCTGCATCTTTGGTTTTCCCTTAGGGCTCATCACATCTTCCTAGGTGCTTGTCTTCCTCACGGTCCTTTGAATGAATTCCCTACAGGCCAGGAGGAAAGTGCTGGCCACCTGCTCCTCATTTGTGGCTGTGGTGGGCCTCTACTACGGGCCAGGCACGATCATCTACATGGCTCCCCGCTCACTTCACATGTCCGAGCAGGATGCAGTACTCCCCGTGATCAGTGCCATCTTCGCATTGGTGCCCAACCTGCTCACTTACAGCCTGAGGAGCAAGGTGCTGGCTACGCTGAGTAATGAGTCAATGAATCATTTTTAAGTTGAAGCAAGGAGCTTTGTACAGCTACAGAAACTCTGCAGCTGCAGGACAAAGTGAACCAAGTATGTCTCCACCCTTGTAGCATCTACGGGCAAATATTTATTCCCCACGGCATTCCTGTGTTCTCAACTTATAACTTGGCAGCACTGACCTGAAAATCTGCACGTTTGGACCTGACTGCAGCGAGGTATGTGAAAAATAAGATCCTACACTGATCCCTCTGTGCCAACTGAGAAACCGAACTTGGCCTTGGAGACCATTTCCAGATTCTGGGGCCCTATGAGAGGACATACCAGTTTCAAGCTTTGATTTATATTTTTTGAACCAAATTTTGAAGTTCCCACTTTTAAAATTGTCGTGATAATAATACCTGCTTAATCATAAATGCTGAGACTTTTCTTTAGTTGTCATTAAATTGCTCTGGGGTTTTGAAAGGTGTTCGTTCCTGCCCCATTTTTGGTAGATGTTTGAATCCCTACAAAACTGTGTCCCATTTGTCAGTAAAGATGGAGTCAAAAGGAAAACAAAAGTCCTCAGGGTTTCCATGCTGATAACCGGTAGTGATAATGTGCTCTGTAACACATATTTCCATGTCCCCAGGAGACCAAGGGGAAAATAAGACCAAGCTCTTATTTTCACACATCAGAAAACTGACAGGGGAACTTGTGTGGACAGGGAAGCAAGGGGCAGGTTGTAGGTTGCCTCCAGATTTGTGGGTCACAGCTCCAGGGCACAGGCTCCCACATGAGAACAGGCTCCTCCTGAAATAATCCTTCCCAGTGAGCACTAAGTCCCGGACACTCACTGCATGCAGCTGTCAAGCCAAATGTTCAAATAAAATCTATGTGGAAAAATTGATGAACTGAAGTTTCTACATTATGTAGACCCCCCCCCAAGATTTACTCTGTGCACTGTCTTGCTTTATATGTGATAATTTGGACATCATGAATGCATTGGCTCTAAGGGTTTGGAGAATGTTGCTCTGGTCCACCCTCCTGCAGCACCCACAAGGTTAGCTGGGTCCTTGGGCTCCTTCCTAAAATTCATATAGAACTAGAAATCATCTAGAACCGTGAACCAGAGCAATTCTGGTGGCATCCCAGTGCTGGGACTCAAATCACACTAGAAAGCCATAGTAACAAAAACAGCATGGCACCAGCACAAAAGTACACACATACACTGATGTAGCAGAGCAGACTACAAAGAAATAGATCAATGGGTCTCAAGCTATCTGGTTTTTGACAAAAATAAAAGACTGCACATTGCCAAATGCATAAAGGGTTTTAAAACTTGTTAGAGGGCTCAGCAGACAATAAGTGACACAAAGGGAAAGATATGATCATCTAGCCACCTGTGAGCTAACCACGCCAGCCACTTGGGAGAAACAGCCTGCAAAGGGACCTTCCAAAGTTGAGAGGGGTGTTTCTGTGGACATAGAGCTTAGGAAAATTTGTTTTTTTAAGATAACGTAATCTCTATGTGGCAGTGTTTACACATAGCAAGTTCTGTAATTGTGGAGAGGCCCCAGGGTTCCTAGGGGTTCTGTGCAGGTGTCCCTCTTGTGGGGCGGGTCTGGGGACCCAGGCTAATGGCTCCCTGCACAGTGAGTTCTCCCACCAATGCTAATTCCTGAGAAGCAGTGCTATGTGCCCAAGGACTCTTCCTGCTTTTCCACAGCAGTGGAGTGAGCAGAAAGGAAGAGCCAAAGGCAGAAGTGGAGGTGTGCTAGGAGCACCCTGAAAGCTGCTTAGACCCCACATGGTGTGGGGGTTGGGTTCTTCCCACGGGGGGAAGCAGCTGAGAACTCAGCGAGGATATCTGCTGGTGGCAGCGTGGGGGAAACACAGAAACCACCTGTTCCTCTCTGCATCCTTCAGTGATGCAGACACTTTTTCTGGTAGGGCAGATTATAGCAGTCGCCAGGTCCAACTAAGCAGGCTAGCTTTTAAACTTTATTACCAATCGATTAAGTTAGTACTATTGCATTTTATTATAAATAATACATTTATGATACATTTATTATAAGAAGACTATAAATAAGTGATAAAAATACCTGCCCTTCACTGAGCGCGTGACCCTGAGCACTAAGCTAGCTAAACTTCCAAACTTTATCATTTCATGTTTAAAACAATGATCTTGCCCCCCACTTTATCCCATCACTGGTTAAATGAGCTAGTGTGCTATGTGTCTAATACTAACTACAAATAAATATTAGCTTGCTTCCCGTTCAGTTTCCTTCACATTGAAGAATAAAAACATTACAAAAGGACTTTTTAAAGAGCTATCACTGAAACCACTTTGGTGTGTACTATAACAGAAGGAAGGGAAGGAAGGAAGAAAAATCTGCCTGTCTCTAATTGCCCATGGGCAAGCACTTTCCCCAGGCACCACGGGGACGGCTGTGTTTACTGCCTCCCCGGCATCCCCAGGACTATACATCATGCCCCACTTAGAGCAGCAGCTCAAGGGGCCTGGGGCCTGGCATCACCTCATTACAGCTGACAAAAAGGTGTGGGGTGTCTTCTGGAGTACTCCCCAGGTTTCAGAGCCAGGAGCTTCACCTCTGACTTCACCTTTGCTCTGGTTTACAATTCATGGAGCTCTAAATTGCATCTCCTTTCTGAAGTCACTTACCCACCCTCACGGGAAACCCTGGGAGACACTCAGGAGCCAGGAGGAGAGGATGGCTGGTTTCAGTTTTGAGACCCCACGAAGGAGCCTGAGGTGCCTGTGCAGGTGAGGACCTCCCCGGACCCTGTTGGTAAAGCATCCCGAAGGAGAAGGGCCCAGGGCTCCTGATCTGCAGTCAGCTATTTTAGGAATGAGCCAGGGTGTTCTCCTTCCTGTAAAGCCATCTTGTCTTACATATGTTAACCATGGGGCCTCTGTTCAGGTCCTTAGATGAAGCGCTGGGGAGACCAAAGTGAAGAGGAACCAAGTCAGAAGACAAGACGGGGGCACGCTGTGGGTTTGCTGTGGGTCTGGTGGTAAGCAGCAGCCCTGGAACCTTCCCACTTAGGGCCAGTTAACACCCCCCCTCAGCCCTGGTGACAATCAACAGTGTCTTCAGACACTGCCTAAGAGCTCCTGACTGGTAATTTCCCACCTAGGGTTGTTCTCAAACTGTCCTAAACTTTGGATCTCCTGAAGCACTTGCTAAAGGAGACTTCTCAGGCCATCCGGGGTTTCTGATTTGGTTGACCTAGGGTGCAGGCTGAGAATTTTCATTTTGAACAATGCTGATGCTGCTGACCTCTAGGTGGGTGCCAGCAGAGCGGATCTCTGTAAAACCCCCAGTTCAGCTTTACCCAGATTTCTCTGCAGGTTAGAATCACCTGGAAATCTTTTAAACCTTCCAAATACCAACCAGATGACCACTTCTGGGTGTGAGCAGGGGCCTTGGCAGTATGAGCTCACTAGATCAGATGCAGACAGGCGTGACGACCTGTGCTCCGTGACCCTGCACCACAAGGCGGTGATTGGGGACTTAGCCGTGCAAGTCCTCCTGCAGATGTGCACAGCTATGGCATTTCCCTAAGGACAGGAACATAGGGCCAATTCCATGACATGAGCATTTGATCCTGGCATTGTCGGGGGAGGGGCATTCAAAACAGGCAGCAGCTCTCTCCAGCTGCAGAAATGGTCTATAAAGTACACCGTGGAAAGACCAGGCTCTCAGGGCAGATGAGAAGCCCCGGGCGGCCCTGTGTGAAAGGAGACAAATCTCACTCGGCACCTCCAGGACCTCCGTGGGGACTTCCCCAAAGGTGCACCCTGGCCTCTGAGCCACAACCTGGAGCTCCGGGAGGACACAGAGGAAGAAGGAGAAGAGTCCTCAATAGACCAAGACTCCTGATGGGGACTTCAGATGGGGGCAGCGCGAGGTGAGTGGGACAGCACAGGAGGTACAAGAGATCGCACAAGCACAGGCACACACGCACATGTACACACACCGTAGCTGGAAAGGCTGTGTGTGAAACAGAAATCCACACTTCTTTTCTGTCAGGCTTTCCAGCATTTCCAACCTCTGCCAGTCTAAAGCATTTTAACCTTTCCTTTTCCCACTAAAGTTAAATGCTTTAAATTGTTAAAACTTCACAAAAAAGGAAGGGAAGGGAAGGGAAGGGAAGGGAGACAATCAATGAAACTTTGAGGGAATGAACAGTGAAATAAAATCAGTCTAGAAAAACTATAGTGGGAAAAACAGAAACCAGTAGCTTGGGCTGGCTGACTCCAGCCCACCAGACAATGCAGCGCGTTGCTCAATGCAGAACTCCTTCCGCCACTCACTCCAGCAGCTCTTTGGCATCTGCTGCACACCAGTTCTGATAGGAAAAGAACAGGAAAACAATCCTCCCCTGGAAAAGTGTAAAGAAAAAGAATCCTCCTAAGCAGTTATTCTAGATGCTGACACACAGGTGCACATCACACACACAAACACAGGCATGCACACACTGCACATGTTGCAGCACATATGTGTACAACAGTGCTAAGGCCCCAGCCTGGTAAGAGAGTGAACAGCAGGGCGGCCTTCCTTGGCGGAGGGGAGGGAGGGAGGACAGGAACTAGTGTGGTGTATCTATTCACTGCTGGGGTCCTCAGCCTTGTGGCAGTGTTTGGAGATGCCTGTGGTTGATGCAACTCGGATGCAGCTGGAGGGTAGAGGCAAAGGATCTGCTGCATGTTCCACAAGATGCCCCCAGTGGCCAAGAATTATCAGTCCCAACGCCAGCTGTGCAGAGTTGAGGAAGCCTGCTCTAGGGCAGGATGGGGGTTTCATATTCGGCCTGGAAGGTCACAGGTTTGTTCACCAAGTCTCATGCTGCTACCAAGAAATCGAGGACACTGCACTTGGTTCCTTCTAGAGACACAATCTACTAGAGCTCAATGGTTCTGAGACCTCAAGATACAAAACAAGTCATCCCTAAAAGACGCTGAAACAGTGACAGTGTAGAAATGTCCTAGGGAAAGGAGTTTTGTTTTATTTGTTGGTACTGAGAACCGAACCCAGGGATTTTGCTATAAGCTATAGCTATGGCCCTTTTTAAAAATTTTACTTGTTTGTTTTTGATTTTGAAACAAGATCTTGCTAAATCACTAAGTTGTCCAGACGGGGCTCGAACTTTGATCCTTCTGCCTCAGCATCCCATGATTTCAGGAAATCCTAAAATGTACTGGATAGTTCACTTCTATCTGGGTGTGGAAAGGCCAGCACCTAGGAGACCACTGCCACTGAACAGTGTGTCACACTTCCAAGCAGGGAGGGTTATCCGTGCCATGCCGGGCCCCAGAGGAGGGAGCAGGACTGCCGAGGAGGGGGAGGAGTGAGGAGAATACAGAGGCAAAGCTTGGCTGGGGTTTTAGAGGGAAGGAATGGACAATCACACTGGCTTAGATGGTACAGTTAGAATAATTTCGGCATTTTCTGGGCTGTGGGGTGGTGTCTGGTTGCCCATAGCCTTGGTCCTGGGGCTGTCTAGGAAAGCAGTGTAGTGTCCCCGACTGTGGGAGTCTGGTGACCGCGTCAGGCAGTTTGTGTATGGGAAGCACACTGTGTGAGCAGTGTGTTCATGGTCCCTAGGGACCACTGCCCTGGGAGCACAGTCCCTTGCTGGGCTGACAAGAGATCAAACTATCATAATGCACAAAATAAATGCTTTATGTCATGGCTTCACTGGAAGACTATTGGGGATGTCTGGGTTTATGCCTAGCTGCAGAGACTCTGGGCCCCTGGCATATCAGGCTTTGAACGCATTTGATTTAGATGAAAGACATCTGTGTGCATGACCAGCCTGAGAACAGTGCAACGTGGGATTAAATCAGAGGGACCCCACTAGGCAGATGCCTGGGAGACTGTTCCTGCAGTGGCTCCCTGCTGCTCCCCTCAAGCCAGCTACGAGACCCCGAGATGTGTGCGGGGAGTAACCAGTGGGTCTGAGCGCAGAACGCCCATCCCGGCAGCCCAGGAGTTTTGAGGAGTGAAGGCACTTGTAGCCTATCACAGGCCGAGAGGCAGGGAGACAGGAAGAGCACCCACTAGTGAGCTGCACAGCCCCACTAGTGAGCCTGGCGGGCTCATGGGAGGCAGACTACTGTCTGTCATGTCTCTGGTGTGCTGTGCCTCCTGTTCACTCTGTCCCTGTGACCCAGGGGTGTCCTCCAGCACCAGCATCCTCTGGCTGTCTTGGCTCCTTAACACGGCTCTGAGCAGGTCATCTTATAACCCCCCAGTCACTCCAGTTAAGTCATTGGCCACACCCACAGATGCAAACATGAACCCAAGGCATTGCCTGGATCCGGGATGCTGGGAGCTGAGTGCCTACGAGCCGCGATGGTGGGGGGATTGGCCTGGTGGGCAGGTGTCTGCTGGCCCAGTACTGCCCTGACCTTCCCCTCCTCCACACCTCCTGAAACGCCTTTGGGTGACTTCTTTCCCATCTTGATATTCCTTGAGATTTGGCCTTTCCCGAATAAATGTAATTTTCGGAAGGAGACCGTCAGTGCCAAGGACCCCTCCCAAGGGAAGCTGCTGAAACTGCTTTATTAACCCTTAATGTGAATCCATAGACTTACAAGGGATCATCAAAAAAAATGGTGTGTTTAAATTAAAAGTTGACGAGAATAACAGATACAGCACCATTAACCCTCCCTCAAAACCCTCCTCCTCACTTTGAACACACTTATCCTGTTGGTTTTGCCACCATTTTTGCATTTTTGCTTTTGAGACAGGATCTTGCTCTGTAGTCCAGACTGAACTTGAACTCAATATATAGTCCAGGCTGGCCTCAGACTCATAGCAATCGCCCTGCCTCAGCCTCCTGAGTGCTGGGATTACAGGTGTGTGCCACCATGCTCATCTCAGCTTTGCCACTTTCTTAAGCAGTTCTGGATGTTCCTGGGGGCCCTTACAAGTTATGAGCAAAAAAACTGTGAATGCTGCTGCCAGGTGCCAGTCAATGGAAAGACAGGCTTGTAAAAACACGACACTGCGTGCTCGCCTACCTTATTCATTGGGTTTGGCCCTGTGCAAAGTCCAGCTCCTCCCCAAAGGCAAAGTGACTGTGAAAGGGAAAGGTTTGGAATCAGTGTAGGACACAGAGGCAGCCACAATAGCGCAACTAAAGACACCCAGAAAGAGGAGTCCAGAGCTGCTGCAGAAGGTGGCAAGGACAGTGGGACTGAAATATTTGGTATTTTGAGGGAGATTAATGGCAAAGTTTCCATTACTGTGAAAAATCTTTTTTTTGGTACTGAGGATTGAACTCATGACCTTGTGCTTGCCAGGCAGGCGCTTATGCCACTAAGCTAAATCCCCGGCCCTGTGATAAATCTTTTCAAATGAAACTTGCCTCATATATTTTAATCATACCTCATAGTGTTACAGTGAGGTCCAATCTTTAAGAAAAAAGTGTATAAGAGATTTTATCACTAAAAAGGACTCGTCTGTTATTGAAAAGAAAGTAAGAGTGCAGTTACACGAGACAGGAACCTACACAAGAGCAGTCTCTGCACTGGAGCACGGAAATGCAGATCCGGGACACCTGAAAACCAAGGCAGCCAGGCACCTGTGGCACCGTGTGGCTCTGCCAGCTGACAGGTCGCACCTGCTCAGCCACAGCTGTGGGCTCTCACCTGTGTCTCAGAGAATGCATCGCACAGGCCCTCGCATGCATAAGAATTTGGAACCAGATAATTTGCGTATTTGTGGATCAATTCCTCAGGTTAAGCATTAAGTTTTAAAAATATTTTCCTGTGTGAACTTGTTCACTTGGCACTGAAAATGTTCTTAACCATACACAATCTATGAGACATGGGGCGCTGGAATATGCTACTCACGTCCCAGCTTTCCGAGTTAAAGTTTAGATCGTTGGCTTTCAGCGTTTCCCCTTGTGCAGCACACACAGTTGGAGCTGGTTTCCTCCCAGTGCTGCTTTGGCGGCAGGTTGAGCTTTTTTAGAAATTCAGTTCAGTTTCCGTCCGTCCATGTTTGCAGTACGTGGCTCCATTCCTTGTGGGGAGCAGGTGCGTGTCCACAGCGCACCCTAATTCTGCTTCCATCCCCTCCTCTCCTCCTCCCTCCCCGCTCCATCTCTTAGTTCCCTTTTCTTTTGTAAAAGATTTTTCTCTCTACATCCTATTAGCTATCTTTTATTTTGCCTTTTAATTTATTTATAGTTTGAGTTTCTTATATAAGAGAAACCATGGGATCTTTAAGCTTGTGTGTTTGCTTTATTTCAATGAATATTATAATCTCCAAGTGGGTCCATTTTCCTAAAAATGATTTATTTATCTTTCTAATGGCAGAGTAGTGCACCATTGTGTGTAAGTATCACCCTTTGTTTATCCATTCGCCTGTTGATGGACCTACAGTCTGCTCCAAGGTGTAGCTGCCGAGAGCCGCGCTGCTGTCAGCATGAGCCTGCGTGGCGCACTGTAATGTGGTGTCTTCGCCTCTGTCAGGAAGGTACTTAGAAGGACAACAGCTGGGGCAACGGGGAAGCCATGCGTCTGTAATAAGTTTTCATTGTGAAGTAACGTTATGCAGCTTTGTGAGAAACGGCACAGAGCTTCTGCTGCCCCTGCAGCCCCCTGGTTACTGCCCTTCTGCTGCCCCTGCAG